>VZTX01022113.1:206769-232643 GCA_013400915.1 Pardalotus punctatus | reverse complement strand
GTGTGAAACCAAGACGACAGGCATGCTTTTTGAGGGTTTTTTTTGTAGCCTTTTCTGTCTGCATATAAAATATGCATTAAAACTGAGCTCATATTTTAATTGGTTGAGTTACCCATCCCACCAGAACTGTAATTAATGTGTAACTTCTTGTCATTTCACTGGGGTACCATTTCATGATGCAGTGATCTCTTTTGATATCAATCTCTGCCTTGCCATCTGTAAAGCAGAGTTTGAAGTAGTGTGCTCAGAGTACTCTGCACATGGCAGAAGAAAGAGAGAAGGAAGAGGTAGTAAAAAAATTAACCTCTTCCTAGTCCATTCTCTGACCTTGAAATGGTCATAAAACTGTATGGTTTTACGTTGTTGCTCTAATATTTATATGTATTTACATTATGTTTTCCACTACCATCCTGAGCCTGAAAAACAGCCCTGGTATCCTAGCACAGCAGAAAAATTGAAATGTAAAATTACTCACCACATATATTTTCTCAGAGACTAATTTGATTTTTCATCAATTCTCCTACTCCTCTCTTTAGAGCCCTGATATTTTTCCTCAAACTCCTGACCCTTCTCTCAGCTCACTATGTTAAGTAAAGCTTTTCATTTATCATGCTTAACTCAGTATAATAAAACATTAATTATTATATCTAAGGGGCTACACAACTAGATACATTACTTACATTTCTCCATCTTATTCTTCTATGCAGTATTTGTCTTTACTCACCCCAACATGCAGCCCAAAATCCTCTAATTCGCATAGTGAGACAGAATTTCAACAAGGGGTTTAGATTCCAACTCTTTGCTGAGATATGAAGACTAATACTTTTAACTTTCAGAAATGTCTGATTAATGATTCATAATAATAGGATACAATAACTGCCAACTATTTTATTGTATGCAAAACAGTCCCCTGAGAACAGTATTAAATGAAAGTCACACAAAATGATTCTGCTACTGATGCTCAGTGGCAGCATCCCAGTTCAGGGATCTCACTAGCAATATCTGGCAAATCTAGATCTAGGGGCGGAAAAAAACGAAAAATAATGTTTTTGTTTACTGACACTCTTATTTCAAAATTTTAGTCTCTGTATTAGAAGAGCCTATTTATACAACAAAATGTAAAGGGTTGAAGTAAGATGAGATGAAAACCCAAAATTTCTGTGTGTAAGAAACTTAAGACCCACTGGAAGATCTAGTCCATACAATTAATGGAGTCAAACAAGTTTTACATCTGCTCTCAAGTAGGCAACTGGCTAGGTAAATTGCTCTCTAGACCTCACTGTCTGTACTACTTTAAGTATTAGATAGTTATCTTTCCTACAGGTATCTGTGTAAGACACCTACATTTTTTTACATAGTTCTGTAAAGTAATCCCTCTGATAATCTTTGCTTTAAGAGTTCAAAGAGGAAGAAAATACATTTTCTATTTTATATTGATGATTAAAAAAAATTTCAAGTTAATTTGAAATTCATATTTACACTATATAATTAGTTATATGACTTATGAGTCCCTGATATGGTATATTTGAAGGGGGAAAGAAAAAAAGAGAAGAGAAAAATAAAAAGGTGTTTAAATTTTCCAGAATTACTCTAAATGCTTTTATAAGCACACGTATTTGTTTTATTCTTTCGTCTTTAGAATTCCCAGTTTTAATCTGCAGTTTGAGTACTCAATACCTTTGGTTTGGATTTTTTTTTTCCAATCTCAAATATACATTTCATGAAAAGTCCCTCTGGGACCAGTAGAAATTATAGAGGAAGAAATTGTTTCCATGTGTGAAGAAGCATCACTGAATTGTGTGTTGTATTCTCTGTTTTATTCAAAATGTTTAGACAGATAATATTCAAAAAACCTGACAGGCACCAAATTAACAGCTTGAATTTATCCTCAGTGCTTTTTTATAGACTCAATGAATGGCAAGCAAATACCAACATATACTATACACACTTCAAGTATCAAATCTCTTTGTATGAATTAAAACCTAAAAGTAGATTTTAAAATGAGTTTAGGAAAATTGGAGCTCTTTACAATTCTTCTATAATTAAGGACATGATTATAGGGCCTTTTCATTTTCATTGTGCTGTGTTTTTCTCAGACATCGCATTTTATTGTTACTGTACTGATATAAAAATGATAGGTTTATTTATTTGTCATATTGTGAGGCTGTTTTCAAATCATTATTTTTCTAATAAATGTTGATTTCTTATTACTTTGTATGCATTTTAATGACGTAATAAAACTTCATTTTCATGGTGTAATGAATTACAAATTGAGCAACATGTCATCATCCCATATTGTAGAAGTATTTCTTTGTTGATTTGCAATGTATCATTAAAACATATAATTGTATTCATAGTTTTATGTGCAAAGAATTTTGTTGTCAAAGCCACAAAATCCATTCTGGTATTTGGAATATTCTAAAGCTTTAAAAAATTCTGCAAACATGCCTAGATGAGCAAATTTTTCATAATTTAAGAATATTTGTATGAAACAAATTAAAGTAGGTATAACATTTTGGTGTGAAAGTAATCTTGAAAAACACAAAAATATAGATGGACATATAGATATAATATAACCATACAGTTAATGCAAATGAGAATTTTGACATTAATTAAAATGGACTCAGGGACTAGAATGTCTAGAAAATGATAGATGATAGGCTAATTAGGAGTGTTGAAAGTTTTCAATTTTCTGAATATGCAAATTGTCTCTCTTTCAGCCCTGACCAAAACTGTGACAGAATAAATTTGTTTGTACTCTCTTCTTCCTCCAAGGAAAGAACTTCTGTTCTAGCCTACCTCATGGTTGCTACTGTTTCCTTACTCACTCCAGCATACAGGGTAATGAAGAAGACCATAGACGCTGATCTCATTCGTCCACTCTTTTTCTCTGTGTACTATGAGTTAATAGGATGGATATAATTGATTTAAATTGGTATATTCAGATCAAGAACTGTTGTCTTTTGGGATATTTAAAGAGTATTCTTGCTGTGTCTTTATTCCCAGTACATTTGTGCTGTCCAAGTAAAAAATNATACAGGGTAATGAAGAAGACCATAGACGCTGATCTCATTCGTCCACTCTTTTTCTCTGTGTACTATGAGTTAATAGGATGGATATAATTGATTTAAATTGGTATATTCAGATCAAGAACTGTTGTCTTTTGGGATATTTAAAGAGTATTCTTGCTGTGTCTTTATTCCCAGTACATTTGTGCTGTCCAAGTAAAAAATTAATTCAAACTTGAGATCAGAACCTCATATATTGATATACCCAATTGCAGATATTTCTCTTGAATTTCACTGAAGTAATTCCAAGGTTTATACCAATATCAAGCTGGTACCAGACTTGGTCTTACTACTCCACAGACCAGTGATTAGACCTAACTCCCATCCATCCACTCATTTTATGTTTAATTCCATATTACTGTAAACAGAGTAGATGAAAATGCTCCAGATTCACATCAAAATAATTCATAGAATTTGACCTTATTTTCTGCATGTTGTTTAACCACTTTCTTCTTAACATTAATATTTCAAAGTCTGAAAAAACTTAATTGAATATGATACAGTCCTCTTCCACCCCTACTGGTAGGCTATGCATTTCTGTTCATAAAACAATTGTTATTAAATAGTCACTTAATGGACAGAAAATAAGATTATTAGAAAAATATTTTATATAGTTTTGCTTTGAAATCATCATAACATTTGTCAATAAATAAATCTATTTTTATGACCCTTAGCCAGTCATCTTCTACTCAGAAACTCCAATACTTTCACCTTATCACATGGCACCCTGTAAGGATTCATGATCAGACAGCTCTTGCTTTTGTAGTCTTTCATCTTGAGCTGACATTAGTCACTCATCACACATTAATGTTGAGCACAGCATCTACATTTGTACTAGAAGTAATAAAAATTCTCATATTTACCTTTAAGATCATCAGCTCTGCTACATTCTCATTCCTCAGGTTTGCTTATTTGTTTATATAATATTCCCAGCTGCACCAAAAATACCTTCTGAGTAATCACTGGAAAGAGAACATCTTAAATTCCTAACAGCAGTTTTATTCAAGAAGTGCTATATATAGATTGGATCTCATCTTTTTACTGTCCTAGGTGCACCTGTGATTCTTAGCACCAGTGACAGACCTGCAAGCTTGGTGGAGAAAAGAATTTGTCTCCTAATTTTATTTTTTTTTTGCTTGTTTTGCGTTTTGTTAACTATCAAGAAATAACAGGAAAGACAGAGTTTTTCTCTGTAGCTCTGCTTTATTCCACATTGCAAAGCTCTGATTGAACTGCACAGTGTTTAGACACTATGATGATGATGATAGAAAATCAAAGCTATGGTTAGACACAGGTAAATGAGTTTTATTAATGTTAGGGACTAGTCTGGTGGTCTGGCTAAGAATAGAAATATTATGTATTTTCCATTCCATTTACTGAAGAGAAAATCAAAGGGGACTAAGAAAGGATGTTTTAATTATATTTTCCCTGCTGGTTGCTTTCACTGTCCCTCAGAGAGTGGCCCTCTCCATGAGTATAACTGATCTGACATGCTTTTTTCTGCATTATCACTGCTAAGTCTTTTTAATGGTACAGGAATCATTCTTCATGTCCAAAGAACCATATGAAGTTAGATGGATTGAAGATAGGACTATGGAGAGAAAATTTAAATTTTCCAAAGAGAAAATTTACCACAGCCTCCAAAATTAGTTGGCTAGTTCTGTATTAGCAGGTAATTACCTCTGAATGGTACAACAGGAGTAGATAAACTGAAGCTCTGTCCTTATGGCACAGTCTATGTGATCTTGGGTTTTACTTCAGAACAATTTAGTTCTGTTTTCTAAAGTTAATATTTCCATCTTACATGACACAAAGCCACAAAAAATAAAGGTATTCCAATGCCCTGACCGCACTAGCAACTGTCATATTGACCATTTTCTGTGTCAGGCAAATGGTAGTAGTATATCATAGCCCACAACAACACTGCTCAAATAAAATCTCATAAATAGAAACAGAGTTAGTTTCTTCTCCTGCTTGTATTTTTGCCTCTTTCTATTCCTGTTCATGTCCAATTAACACACTAGCATGCAATTGTCTTGGGAATATGGAGTGAATAGCAGCAATGAGTGTAATACCCTTTTTGCAGTCATAGTTATGGGCTTTCTTCTTGGAGTTCATGGCACTGTGAGCTACTACTACTTCATTATCACTGCTTAACATTTCAAACAATCACACCCATGTTAAAAAGGAAGTGTCTCTCTCTCCCTTCCTCTTGTGAAGTCCTACAGCACTGAAATCATACAGATTAGCAGCCTCACAAGTTTATGGTCACCAAATCTACTGCCTTGGGCAAAATAATGGTCAAGATTTTAGATGCCATACTCCAAAACTTCTTGTTTGGATAACATAGATAACACCGAGACAAATTTTTAGGTTCTTAGTTATGGGTTTTTAAACAGTGTGGTGCCTATCTATTGAATTGTCTTCTGATAAATTTGTGGATAATTTCAGTGAGGTTAATTACACATTCTTATCTCAGATTTGTGGGGGTCTTAGTACTTTCTCTAAAAGGATCATCACAAGAATTCACCATATTTGGTTCTGGCTGTTTCACTGGGAAATGTTACCTACTCACATCACTAACAGATGTTGTACCCAAACAAGAAAGAAATAAACCTTAATAGATTGGGGTGTACCTTTGGTTGTCTAAATCTAAGTTAGCTGGGACTGTATGACAAATTTAGGGGCAGAGGTGGGGAGATGAGGATGTAGCAGGATACTCCAAGTGCCTTCAAAATTATAGCACTTTTTCTAAAAAAAGATGTAATTCCCACACTGACGGTTAATCTCTTGATTTTTGTTCAGTTTGCTCCACAAGAGTATGAGAGTACGTACACAAAAATCTTAAAAAAGAAAGAAAGAAAGACAGAAAAGACAGAAAAGACAGAAAGACAGAAAGACAGAAAGAAAGAAAGAAAGAAAGACAGGTAAAGAGATAAAAATCTCTTGTTCTGTGTGCTCTCAGGTGCTTGAGGTCTCAAAAGTTAGCAGGGTCACCCAGACTGTATTTTCTGACTCTACTCTTTTCCCTGCAATTGCCTATGACGTGTACCTTAAAGACTGCAAAACACCTTAATGCTGTTTTTTACAGAGTCAACAGCCTGGAATTCTTACTGATAATAAGGTTTATTATTTCTGATTTCAAACCAAGAGAAAATAAAGCATTCAGTGAAACCATGTACCATTAGAAATTATTATCTGCAAATATGGCAAAAGATGCCTTCCTTCTCACCTGATCACAAAGAATTTCACAACTCACTGCTGAGCCTTTACCTGCAGATTGTCTACTAAAGCAAGAGATTAAAACCTGCACCTTCTGTCTTTTCTGCAAGCCATTAGCCACCTGAAACTGAAGTGGCTGCTTAAAACTTTATGAAGAGAAATCCATGACCCAGTCAAGTCCCAGGAGCAGGTGTTCTCTGCCACTGTTTACTCTCCACAGCCCAGCAAAGGCTGGAGTATCCTGTGAATGATGAAAAAAGAACAAGGGAGGGGGAAGAGGAGAGCATTATAAACAACAAACATCAACTCTACCACTAACCACTCTGTAACCTGAATAAAAATACCCTCTCTCCTGCTTACCATTCTACTTTGTAGGCTGACAGTCAAAAGGCAATATGACAGAAAAGCATCCCATTTGTGGCCCTTTGATCATATCATCAGCTCATAACCCACTGCTCTTGAAAAGACATGGAACCATGGTCTTTAGAGGACTCTGGTGAGCACACTTCTATGGCTTCCATAGTACTGAGGCTGGATTAGATTCACACAGGGCACAGCCTGGGCAGATGTTTTTTGACATACCTAAATGCCAGGCAGAAGATCCCCTCACAGCTCAGAGCCTCAGAACAGCTTTTAAAGACAAAACAGCCTTTATGATTCAGCGCTGTGTGTCATCTCTCTGCAACTCTGACACCAGGGCTGTCATTTCTCCCTCCCACTGCACATGTAACAGTGACAGGTACAGAAGAACATCACAATTTCTTTTCAGGCTGAAAACTAGAGTCCTCACACAGGGGGGTCCTGATACAATCTGTGGCAGGGAGCAAGCAGAAAAATGCATCTGTAGATGTCCTAATGTCCTCATTGAGAAATGAGAACAATAAAGCAGTACTAGATAGGCTCCTAAACTCGTGTGCATGCAGTCAGACAGCAGTGCTGGTGGTACCCTCTACCAGGCAGGTCAGTAAAAGAAATGTAACCAATGAAAGACTTCTGCATTGCTCCTGAAATGTGATGGTTCTACCGAGTCTTCATAAACAGACTTTTCATCTTCTGAGATGAATTGAGGCATTGTTTGCCTACTCTTGTTACCGACCACAGTTAGATACTTCCAGAAGGTTTTCATACTTATGCATAGATTTTGATATTGTCATTTCCTTAGGGATGAGGTCTGTCAGGTTCATTTCCTCAGGAACCCATCTGTGATCTTGTTGAAGCTTTGCAAAAAACAATAATAAAGGGGTAATAATAAAATAGAGTGAGACAAAATATGCAAACTATTACTCAACTAGAAATGGAAGAAAAATACAGAAATTTATTTGAGTGGAGGGAAGTGTGAGTTAATGAATAAGGTTCATTAGTTAAAGGGCTGAGAGATAGTGGGCAATAGCACATGTGACAGTAATTCTAATAGGACATGTGTGTGTTGAAGGAACTCATGGTAGTGTGGAGCAGCTGGTTCAGTTCCTTATAAGTCTCTGGTGCACATTTGATAACTGACTGGAATGGAGAACCCAGTTTACTTTCCTCCAAAAGGACTCGGTCTCACTTGCTAAGAGTATTCCCTGTGTGCTTCAAACAAATATGCTCTTTGTGGTATGGCCTGGGAACTCACTTCATAAATGCTGCAATGATTTGAAACAAAATGTTGATATTGTTTTTTTTAAATCTGCCAAACATCCTGTATAGAAAACAGCAGGCAGTGAAGTGACATTTTCAGTAGTTACAGTACAGAAGGAAGCCCAGAAAGTTGCAGGTGTGTATGGAGAGGGGGAGTGGAAAAGACAGTTTTCCCCATTACTGAAAAGTGAAGCTAAATCTAGCACCTAAAAGAGCTGATATGAACTAAATTTCACTGATGCTGCTGCTGAGATGGTGATATGACATTGAAAGATATATTGTTACACGAAAATTTCCTTGAAACATTTTACTTTTAGTGTCATTAAGACATATGGCATGTGTAATTTTAATACATCTTTGTGTCAGATGATCCTCTTTTTTCAATTTTAATTTTTGCAATGTTATTCTGAGCTAAAAATTCATAATTACGTTTTCTAGACTATGGCTCCAAATATCACAAACATACAATAGCACCATGTCCTTTAATACTACTACATCTGACAGTACAATGGTTTTATTATTGCTCTGTGCCCAAGTACAAGTTGTTTCTTTTGCAGCTCTCAGGCAGACAAAACAAAACAAAACAAGTCTTTGAGGAGGAAAAACATACTTAAAAGGAAATGTATCCATTTGTCTCAGCACAACACTCTGAAAAGGTATAGGGTAAGAAAACAATAAGAAATACATAAACTGAAGAGAAGCAAATAAAATCATGAGTAATACTATTTGGATGCTTTTCCTGACATAATAGGTTCCATTGTTGAAAGAAATAATGTATCTGCAAAAATCTGCCACAAATGATTCACCAGCTAATAAAGTCTGCATCAAGAGTTGAATGTTCACTATGAATCATTTAGTTAAGACCTGCTACTCCAATACTCATTTTTCAGCTCTTTAAAAAAACAACACTGACATCCCCTCATTAGTTCCTCACATTCTTTTTCCATTTCATTTGGATATCCAAAGAACTATTCTCTTGTACCACAGCTACAGTGAGCATAAATATTTTTACCCGTCTTTGCCCCAGTTCTGTCTTTTAGAAATGCTTTAGAAATGGAGATGTAAGCATTGTTTTTCCATTTCCCCTGCTCTCCTTTCTTTGCTTTTTTTCCAAAAAAGAGGCAGCTGCAGTCCAAGCAGTGTATTCACAAAATGGGACTCACAAAATAAATGGCCTTCATCTTTGTGTTTATCTATATATTGAGAAGATAATGGAATTTGAGATGGAATTTGAATTGGCAAAACTAGCTCTGTTATTTTGTTGGTAAAAATATTCAGATGAGCTGACATAACACTCAGTTCTTTGAGATCACAGGCAAGAACTTTCTTCCAAAAAATGCAGAATGTGAATTGTTGGGTGCCTCTTATCTTCATTACAGCTTTTTACCTTTTCCCTTAACATGGTGTTTTCCCAGCTTTCAAATCACAAATGACTTCAGAGAGACCTAGTGTGATCATTAGGGACTGTATTCAGCAAATGTCAGCCTTACATAGATTTATCTGTAGGGCCTCTGCAGGCTCCCACAGCATGACAGCATTAAAGCTGAAATGTCGCGATGTACCATCCCAGTGAAACTCAGGCACCATCTTACCTTCTGACTAAAGTGAAGCATAGAGGTACTCCTGAGATACACTTAATTCAGGACAACTCTGTTGTCAGGAATAAAACCACTAAAAGGAGTCCCATTTTATTTTCTGTTACCTAGTGACATACCTCTGTATTTTATGTCAGATATACAAGGCCTGAGCTTCAGTTACCATCGCTCATTCAGCAGTGTGGTGGTGTGGTAAGGGGACCATATTTCTCCCCAATCCTCCAAGAAAGTGCTTAGGTATGGCCAAAGAAGCACTCAGAGGTTCAACATTCAACCAGGAAATCTTGATTCTGATTGTTTTTCAATTGTAATTTACTTGTTACAATAAAATGTTCTTCTATGCATTGGTGTATGCCTATTTGAAATAGTAACAGTCAAACAAAACCATAACATAAGATGGATCTTTTTACATCCATTGCATGAAGAATCTGGAGCATTTTCTGCCATGAACATTAAGTGTAGTGGAAGTAAAGTAAGCTATATTGAAAAATTTTGCTCTTCAGACAACTTCATTCAACTTTTGTTGGCATGTTTTATTGACCTTTCTTAGCAAGTGAAATATGCACCTTTTCTGGAGATGGTCCTGGATATAAAAACAATCATATGTTCAGGACTCATTTTTGTTCTGTACCAGACTCAGAGGATAAAGAATCATAAAAGAAGATAAGGTCATTTCTGGCTTTGCAAAGTATTTCAGGTTGTAAAGGTCTTAGCAGCTTTAGAGCAGCAATGGCGAACTGTTTATTTTTGTCTTGAGCAAAGCTCAAGTTCTCACAAATCCTTTTTTTTAAACAAAAAGACCATGTGGCTATGCAGATGGTCTGGAAAACAGAAATAGATATTAAATAATTTTTCAGACAACTTAGAAATACTTTGTTCTTTAAAGACTCTGGCAGCTGTAACATACACATTAATTGCTTTAATATTGTTTTTTTTTTTAATATTATTAGTGGATGAAAGATGTAGACATTATGTAATTGCTTAAAGTCATTCCTCTATGGTTTAAAAATTATTCCTGCTTGGTTTCACATACCAAAACCTGAGAGGCTTAAATATATAGGAGTGTACACATATTTGTAGCTGTAGATTTTCTCTCAGCACATTCTTGCATGGATGACACTGAATCATGGTAACACTACACAGACTTGTGTCTGTGTTTTGTCTATAGGGAGCACTGAGACATCTACAATATATCACAGAGCTGGAAAGCTGGTCTGTACTACTGTCAGTCTGGGTGAGCTAACTTTTAAGGAAATAAAAGGCTCCAGCAGTAATCTTGTTAGGTTATGTAATCAGTGGTGAAGCAGATGTGTCTTCATTAGGAAAGGCCCCATCTCCTCTCATGTCTTGTACGCTACGTGGAAAAGAAGTAATCTGATTTACCTTCTAGCAGAAATTAAAAAAAAAAAAAAAAAGTTGATAGCCTTGTTTCTGTTTCCTTGCTTGTTTTAATCATCCTTCTAGAACATAAGAAACAAATAATGAAAAACTGGATAGCATACACCTGATTTTCAAAGTGGAATTTACTGATAATGGAAAAACATTAGGAGAGGTGGAAAATCAAAGAAAAACTACAAGAAATTATGAAACTGTGCATGGGCTGGGTTGTCTCAGCAGACATGGAAAGCATAGACAGCTTTTGATATGAAAAAAATGGAATCACCTCACTAACTTTCAGATTAGTTTGAATGGCAAGCCTCCAGTGTAACTGCCAGCCTTCTTCAGCAGACGGAGAAAAATCTGTTGGAAGACTAGAGAATTTCTGTAGGTGATCTCACACTAAAATGTTGACAGATATTGCCAATTCTGTCCATCTTCTAGCTCATTAAAACTGAGGGACCTCCTTGAGAAGAGTTAAGTAGAGGTAGTCCTTTCTTCAGCAAAAAGTGAACTATTTGTTTAGAGGTGAGCTATGTCTTTGCTCATGTTTATAACTAGAGACAGAAGGTATATATATAATTACAGAAGGTAAGTACTTTGCCCCAGGCAAGTAGAAAATATTCAACCTAGCGAAGGTTACAGGTACACTGGATCAGTCTGGGAGTAGTGCCTTGTACTTAAATTACTATGGATATATTTTTGCAGCCTAATATGCCTCAAGTTGTCATCATGAGTGCCTTCACTGTGGCCTATAACAGTGGGTCGGTTTAGATTGATATTTTGTGTGGTCCTGTTGAGGATGGCATTTGAATCCTTCATTGCAATAACGCTAACTAAACTCTGTCAGGCAGATTTTGCTTCTTTCATCTTCATTCCCACACAACTTAATCTCTAAAATGACAATTTAGAGGTACCAAGATTCTTTTGGAACAAACAAAGGTACAATGAGGCAAGTTTTAGATCTCTGAGTCACAAACTGGGTCCTTTGTGTTTGCTACTAGGTATTGCCTCTTATTCAGGGCTTGATAATTAAATGAGGTGACTGAGGAAGGAATTGAATGAGTATATCAAGGTTTAAGTTTTTTCTTTTTTTAATATCCTTTTTTTCTCTCCTCAGAGCCCCTAAAACATTGAAATATCAGAATTATATAATTCTTGACAGTTCAGTTTCTTTAATTAATCTCTCATCAAATTGTTTGCACTTACTTAAGGCCCATCAATAGCTGCCTGTTGTCTTCTAATGATTGAACGAGGCACATGCTCTGTGATGTTTCTTTGTACACTTTCTCATTTATAGACACACATCTCTAGTAACAATTATGTCTGTCTTCAGCTTCCAGTGCAATTATCTCCTTCTGTGTCTGTTTTGTTAAAGGTACTTCAATGCTCTGACCTCTTAATCTTACTTATCCATGTGCAAAGAAGAGCATCTCTTTTCAAAACTGTTTACTGTAGCATGTTTTTAAGTTTCCATAGTTAATACAGGTCATAATTCATAGCTTGTTTAAGAGTTCATTTTCCACCTTTCACTTTATTCTTCTTGGATACCCTAGGATTTTCTCTTCACTTGAAGAACTCAGTTTATTTGAACTTCAGTCTTCTTTTGGAAATGTCCTTTTAGAATCATGCTGTAGTCCATAAAATTAACGACTGTTTATTGGAAGAAGTAATAGAACTTGGGATTCAGAAGATCGTGTCCTAGTCACCAGATAAGTGTCTTGCTATTTTCACAGTGGCATGATAAAATATTTAATGTATTGGCAAAACTTCAGCATGATAGAATGTCATCACATAATACTTTCATAACTGGTCCTTTGAGTAAGAGGGGAGTCCTGGAATGAAGCAAATAAGATCTGATTTAGACTACATACCTCGCAACCAAGTCTCTAGCCACTTGGCTACTACATTTTTCTAGCTGCCAAAAAGATTCATTTTTCTACCCACCCATTTCTTCCTCTTTCTCATATTTGATCTCAGATATAGCTAAGACCAATTATGCATGAACAAGTGTAAGATAAAATTCACAGACAAATATCTGAGTAAAGAAGATGCCAATCTTTGAAAGGAATAAGGACAAAAATACACAATATGTTGGCCATCATATTTCACAAAAGGTGGATTAAACAGTCTCCTGCTGAAAATACTGGTTTCTTTAAAGCCAGTTTTTATGTGTCTAATTTCTGTATGTATTGGATAGACAACCTGTAAAACTGACTTGGGGCTGTGGATTCCACTGTTTAGCAGGAAAGCTAAAAGTTAGGTTTTCCGCAATAGTCAGCATTGTGATACTTACGTCTCTTTATGGGTACAGACTCCTGAAAACCTATGATTAAATTGGTAGGTGAAAAAATGGATGCTGACTCTACTAGAAACTGAGAATAACTGTTGAATTTCAACAGCAACATGACTGTGAAAGGCCTGAACCAATAACTATAAGCAGGTCAAATGTGAACCCTCAAGCTCCACAGATCCATTAACTTTCAGATCATTTCTTAACATGTACACTAAAAAATGACACTCAGTTTTTACCACCTTCATGTCTCACTCATCTCTACCAAGCAGAAAAAAAAAGGAAAGAAGGTAGTTGCTGAATATACTGTTATTTGATGAGCCCAGTGGACCCAACATAGTAAAAATATTATCTAATTCTGTCTTTGCACAAAATTACAACAAAGTAAAATAAAAATTAAATTAAATTAAATTAAAGAAAATTAAAGGATTTAAATTGAAGTAGATATCAAAAACATGCATACACACCACACTTGTAAGGAACACAAGCATGTGTTTGCTTCGCATTTTCACACACAAGTTTGTGTTTGTTTCAGAGAATGGATCTCAGTTTCTCTCACTATATTCAACTCTCCTTTTACTACTAATAGGATAAAATTTCTCCATTGGTTATATACATATTATTCTGAGGGCTCCTTTTGTTTAAAAAAAAATGAAACAATATCAAAAACAGTGAGAAGATTCAGAGAATGCACTTTGTATTTACTCTCTGCTGGGGTCACTGCCAGTCAGGTGCATCTGCAGGTCTTGAGTAGGCAGGTTGGCATATTAGGTACAGCTCTGGGCCCTGGCCTGCTTCCCCGGTCTGGAATACCATCTGGATGAATTTGGCAGGTGTCTTTCTCTTCCTGGCTCTCTTGAGTTTGGTCAGGGGGGGCTAAACTTTCATCTCAGTGTGTCTGTGCCATATGCTGCAGGAGACAATTGATTTCAGTCTTGGGTCAGAAGCCAAGAGAGAAAGGGAATGAAGAGAGGGAAAAAGCAGAGAATGGAAAGAGACACACAGGGAAATAAACCCAGGGAAACAACCTCAGAAATGTTAGAAAGAAGTTCCTACTGTAACAGTCATATCATGAGATTTTTCAAAACTTGTTGACATTGAGCCATCTCTGAAATACCTCAAGTGCAAAGATACTGTCTAAATATTTGCAGTGACAGGGAAGCTCTTCATACTTTTTTAAGGTTACTTCTCTGAAAACCTTGTCTTTGATCGTCAATGTCTCACATTAAAAAATTTGAGAGAAAGGACCTATGAGTTGTTATGATTAAAAATATAAAATTAAACACCCCCTAGTATTTATGGTCTGTTCACTTTTTCATCACTTAACTCCCATTGTTATAATTTTCAGTCTTCTCAAAGTAATAGGATCATCTTAATTACTTACACATATCCAGACTAATATTTTCAACATCACACTTTTATTTTTTTCTTACTTGGCCTTGAATTGCTAGAAATTACTGTGTTTTTTTTTTCCCTAACAAAATCTTTCATTTGCTTGCTGATACAGATGCTGTTTAAAAAGACCACATTCATTTCTGTTTCACTTGAAACACAAAATTTCATCTTTTTTCCATTAAAAAAAATCCCTAACTTCCTATACTGGACTACTGCAATCCACTTACCTCTTCTACCAAACAACCTGAGAAGTAAGGCTAGAGCAAGCATTTTATTAGCAGTCAAAACGCCCACTCATAGCCACCCTCTAGGCAGCCTACCAGACTCAGCCTCATATATGGTCTCCCAGGAAGAACAAAATCTGCTGCAAGGCAAGGACTGTAGCCATGAAAGAATAGAGCAGACATATCATAGCATAGACTGCCACGTTCCCGTGCCCACTTTGGTTTACACAGCTTGTTAGCATGGGGGGAGAAAAGAGCCTACATTTCATTTCCCTGGGAAAGCAATAAGTCATGCTAGAAAAAAAGTAAGGCACTCTTAGACAATATACAATTGTTTCTTGTCATACCTGAATCTAAATGAAACCAGTTGCTTAAGAGCATTATGTTTTTATAAAAAAGGAACAGGATCCTTGCACACCATGCCCACATCACAGGCATGTAATAACACTGACAGTAATAACACTGAAACAACATTATGATTGGTGGTGTCAATTGCTCCTTAAAGATTTGAATAGCTCATTAAAATAGAAAAACTTCCATTATTTATAATCTAGAGGCCTTTTTGTACTTTAACATCTTTTGCTTTCAGCAATAAGATTTCTCTTTCTAAAAACTTCTGTTATGTTTGTATCTGATTTCTTTACCTCTCAGATTTTTAATGCAGATGATTTTCTCAGCAGGGGACAGTCACAATATTGATTCTGTTAATGTAGATGATACACATATACATGTATAACCCTCTGAATATAACCACCCCTTTCTTCTTGTTTACCAGCTTATGACTGTGCTGAAAGCAAGAGGTGGGCAACTACTGTACCTGCATGTGGCAAAAATTGTTCACTTATTTTGCCACATGTTGACATTTAAATCTCTACTGCAGGAAAACATTTCTGAATCCAAAATATTCTTGCAAATTTAGTTGGATGAATATTAAATTCTCTATCATATGAGTAAATATTTCTGGCTTGTGTGTCATTTATGTCATTTCAGGTAATTGTAGCTAGGTAACAAAACTAACAAGGAACAGAGTAATTGATATAAGAATTGTAATTTGTTGCCTGCAAACATGTGTAGATCTTGCTGTGGGATGGTTCTACCATCTATTTATTTTCAGAAAAAGAGATCACCATGTATATTGTCTTGTAAGACATCCATTTACCATAGTAATTTTAGGTCTGTGATCGTCAAAATACTATACTACACATGCCATATACAAGCTAGTTTTAACAGATAATTGAATATAGATTGAAAAGTGCTATTATGGCCCAGTCAACTGATATTTTCTATAAGAAGGCTAACCATTTGATTCAGATAGATGTCTCATTCCCTCTCCCTTTGAAAGAAGTCAAAACTATATTTGGAAATGCACTACAGAACTGCTTATGCTTCATTTGATTATTTTCTAATATTAGTCTAAAAAAATAATTAACAATAAAAATGCTGGGTACAGCCTCACAGTACCATTTCTCTGATAGCAATTCCCGCTGGAAACATACCTTAGCCTTTTCATAGTGATTCCATCCCCTAATTATCCCAGCATAGCAACTTATGGTCCCAGACTGGGGTGAGAAAAAACTACAAAATAGAATATTTATCTTCTTGAGAGGACTAGGATTGGCCTATTCAGATAGTCCATGGAATCAAATGAAGCAAAAATTTGTTGTATAAAATATTCAGATTTATTTACCATTCAGAGGTAGCATTCCAATAACATTATTTTTTAGAAAGTTATATGTATACACAAAGAGCTTTAAAAACAATACAATTAGGTTCACTGGTAAACTTTAGCATCCAGTTGGAGGTCAGGGACTTATCAAAATATTATGCATAAATTTTCTTACAATTCTTTTGATAGTCATAATGGGGAAACTTTTTTCAGCATTTCTAAGTTGCAATACTGAACCATAATGAAAAATATTGGCAAAATATTCTCAGAGCACACAGAATATATATATCTTTCTCATTTTATTAGGACAGAGAAAATTCACATTTAGAGCAGAACATGGTTTTTAACCCATGTTCAGGTGTAGTGTGTACCTCTGTAGATCCAAAAGCAGATCTAAACATCAAAGTGAAGCCAATAATCAGAATCTATTCTTCAGTTTTTCAAATCTTCAGGGGTAGAAATATGTGTCCTATATCAATACTAATTCTTATGTCCCTGAATAAAGCTAAAGCTGTCTCATACTTTACTGTTTCTGTGCTAACTTGGAGCAGAAAAGTAGTAGTATCTTTTGGAACTGATTGCTGTAGCAGTGAAGTGTTATTCATAAAGGTAATTCCTACAGCACATAAAATGCTTTGAGATTTGTGGCAAAATATCCCCCCTCAAATTTCTTCCAGTTAATGTCTTCACAGTGCAATAGAATTGATATGGAAACTGTGGTGAGGAGGAGCATTTGCTGCTAGATGTATCCATGGTTGATTCCTGCACTACTGCAGGAGCCATCCTGCACTCTCAGATTATGTAAACAACATAAGAAGAGTCAAAAGGAATGAAATATATCTGTTTCTCTCATCTCTCTCTCTATATATATATATATTTTTAATACCCTCAAACTTGAGATAATGGAGACTAGCAGCAGATTATTCAGAAAGATAATACTAAACTGCTTACTGAGTGAGCTCTTGCTGAGCTCAAACACACAATTTAAGGAAAATGTTGACTAGTTTTATTGGTGTGAGGGAAAGGTTACTCATGGCAGAGTATGCCATCATAACAAATCATTGTGAAAAAAATAGAATACATGATTTCTAGGTGTTCACTATATATTCTGATTAAAACATCAAATTAATAACCTATTCTAAAAACATAATATATCCATGGTCCAAAAATATGACCAGTTTCCATTTTACCATGTCTGCAACTTCAGAGCTGGTTTTAAAAGAATTCCACCAAGTACCTACTTATTTGTGAAGGAGACTTTTCACTTCCAATCCCTTTCATTTGTCTTTGTGAGCTGGAATGTTTCTTTACTTTGGCTCTTTCTAGAAGGATCACCAAGCTCACCAGCTAGCTCATGATTTAATATGGATTGTTCTGTGCAAAATCTTTGAAAAATGTTCAGTTTTGTTTAGAAATATGTGGCTTTGACAGAAACTTGTCAAACACTATGTGTGAGTGTGCTGATGAACAGCCACTGAAGATTGTTACCATCCAAGTCTTTATCCTATTAAATACTTAATTTGCATGTCCACATCACCACTGAGTGTTTTAATCACTTGTCTACCGGATATTAGAAGGAAGCACCTCCAGCTAGTCCTAGGACAATGAAATGCTCAGGTTACCTGAGTACTCATGAAAGGTGAGAGAAAAGTTTCCTCTAGAGTAGGACTTAATCCTAGCTGTCTTATTAACATAATATGTTGACTACCTTAGTTCCAGCCTTTCTCATCTTTTTCACGGTGGACTGATCCCAACACTTCATGTTACAAATTCCACAGCTATTTCATTCTAGTGTGGCAGTGGCCTGCCTGTAAAATCCAAGCCTCTTAGGATTTCCATCTTTTAATAGTTATAACTGCAATTAAAAAAATTCAGAGTTTAATTGACACAGGTATCTGATATATTAAGTCAACTAAAACTTTTAAAATAAAGTTTATTTGGCCAAGGTCTAAATTCCATGTGTGTCATTGACTGCATCTTGTCTATGCTGCTGAGAAATGGCATCCTAGCTTTTGTGTAAAACCATCTGGTAATTCTTAATTTTCTGCATACCCAATTGTAAGCTTTACTTCACTATTCTGACACCAAAAGTCTCATAAGCTATTCTGGGAATCCAAGCACATCTCTTGTCCGGCTTCAGATCTCTTATGTCTAATTAATGCCTCTTCATTTTAACAATGAAGCACCCAATTAAATACATTAATACAATTAGGAACTAAGTTTCTGTAAGACTCCTTGCTAGTTCTCTGAAAGCATTAATTACACTTCATGTAAATATCAGTATTAGAGCAGAGTAATTTATTTCCTGCAAATGTTAATATGAAAATGCTTGTTTAATTTTTATACTGTTTGTTAGTTTATGAAACTTAGTATGCTTTTATGTTGCTAGAAGAAGAAGAGACTAGTAGCAGTATATTTTGGGCTTTGGGGTGGCTTTTATTTTTGTAGTGTTGGAGGAGTGGGGGGATTTCTTTATTTAATTTTTGTTTTTCAAGAAGTAGAACAGGGGAATGGATGGTAACTCATGACATTTTCAACTGTAATGTCAACCTTCAATCTATTTTTAAGCTGTTTCTAATTGAGAATTTGGTTCTTCTGACTTCTGCATGAGGCATGTGGGATTTCAGGACAATTAAAATTAGAGCTTAGATTTCAATGTTTTGCTGGTGATTTTTTTTGTTTGCTTGGTTGGGTGTTTTGTTTGTTTAGTTTTGTTTTGTTGGGTTGGGTTTTTTTTGTTTGAGTCTTTTTTGGAGTTTTTTGCCATTGTTTTTTTGGGGTTTTTTTGCGTGCATGCTGACAGGTATTCATTAATAATTCAGGAATAATTAAATTTTTAGCTTGAACTCTTGAACTCTTCTTTTGGGTGGTAATGTTATAACTTGTAACCATGGTAATTGTTCAATACCTCTCTCCTATTTTGAAGAACTTTATAAATCTGAAAGATCACACTCACTATCCCTATGCCAATCATTCAGCCTTGTAGGAGCTAGACACATTCATAAAGCAGTTGTAAATTTATAAGAAGCAGGGACATTTTGAAGTGAGTGACATTTTGGAGTTAGATATGGTGATAGCTAAACCATGTATTGTGGTTTAAGCCCAGCTGGAAATTAAACACCACTCAGACACTCGCACAAACCCCTCTTCTCACCAGCAGAACAGGGAGGAAAATCAAACTTGTAGGTTGAGATAAGAACAGATTAACAATTGAAAATAAAGTAAAATACAGTAATGATGGTTAATTATAACAATAACAATAATGATAATGATTAAAAAAAAGGAAAAAGAACTGATGTACAATAAACGTGTTCACCACCCACTGACTAATGTCAAATCCTTCCAGGTAACTTCCCACATTTTATGTACTGGCAGGACATTCTTAGGTGTGTAAATCCCTTTGGCCAGTTCAGGTCACCTGTCCCAGCTGTGCTCCTTTCCAGTTTCTTTTGCATCCCTCCTCTCTGGCACAGCATGAGAAAAAGAAAGAAAAGTCCTTGCCTCAGGATAAACATGACAACAAAAAGCCAAAATATCAGTGTGTTATCAACACCATTCCCATTCTGAATCCAAAACACAGCACTATAACATCTACTGAGAAGAAATTACTCTACTAGTAAGTCCTAGCTGAAACCAGGACACCATGTTTTCTCATTGATTCATGAAACAAAATCAGAAGTTTCTTGATTTAGGTTGCAATTCTGGTTTTGAATTATTAACAGATGTGGGAGTTATGGACTATATCTCCAGAGCACTACAGAGATATGTGGTATAAAGCATATAGTATATATATATAGGTATACTTCAAGTATAGTTCAGCTGTAAAACAATCAGATGAAACATGGTTGTATTAAATGGCAAAAAAGAAATTTTTACAAGAGTTATATTATAAAAAACTATTACATTAAATTCTACTCAGACAATAATTAATGGACTAGTTGAATGAGGAAACTGTTTTTTAGTAATTCATCCCTAGATCTGGAAATTTGATTTCCACTATATAGAGCAACAAAGCAAATATCAGGGTTTTTGTTTTTAATTTCTATAAGTAGCATATTCTGTTACCTAGAAGAAATAGATTGTAAAATTTGCTCTCATACATGGTGAATCAAGGAGGAGTGAACAAAATAAAGAGTGGAAAGAAAAGGACAAGAAAAACTGGACCCACCAAACCCCAATTTTGATGCATTTACATGTTTTTCTTTCAGTTCATTTTCACCCATAAGGAAATGCTCCTAACATAAAACTGGGAAAAATAGCAAAAATCTCTGAAAATTGCATATGTAAAAGGAAGGAAGAAAATAAAAACAAGTATTGCATCCTTGAATTGAGTTCAGGAGTTTGTACTATACAGTCAATATACATGTTCTGGGTTTTTCATCTGTCAATCTGTGTGGGCTGTTTCGTTCATCCAAAACAGATACAGAGCATGTCATTGTATTATCCTGGACTCTCCCTCAAAAATGTTATATGAAGCATGCGTTCTATTTCTTCATGTCTTTTCTTTTTTTTTTTTTCCCCCCAGAATCACAAATAAGTAACATTTTACCATAATTTTCTTAATCCTTTAATGACCAGACAGAATATACTGTTTCTCTCTCTAACTGTTTTTCTGTCTTCTTCCCCTTCACACAAGGAAGAGAGAAATGAATGAGAAATATTGAGTAAATTATGGCCAAGTGCAAAATAAAATTAAAAGGATTCCATTTTATTTTGGATCATGCCACAGAATATGTTATTTTCATTTTACTTCATTAATTATTTAATGTAATTTAGATAATCTATATAGTTGTTTTTGGTTTGCTTTTTTTTTTAATCAGTCATGTTTTTGACAACTGTCTTGGTTTGAAGACAGGTGTCTGCTAAGGAAGGTGTAAACCTCCCTTAAAACCCACAAAAGTGAATCCCCTTCCCTCCGAATTATTATAATTTTGAAATCAAGGGCTTTCAGGCAAAGGATATGGGGAAAGGAATAACAGTTCTTTACTAATATCTATGGCAAGGCAAGCAATCAATAACAACAGTAGCAGTAACAAACAAACAAACAAAAACCAGAAGATGCCGTGACAGAAGTCTCTGAGCTGCCAAGCGCTTTTCCCGTTCGGTGCAGTTCCGGTCCCAGCCGGCAGGGGCGCTGTCGGGCTCCCGGCCGGGCAGGGCGGGTGCGATGACTCCCGCGCAGCTGCAGGGGGCGCTGTGGCGCGGTCAGCTCTGTGGGTGCGGGCAGTGCTGAAGTACCCAGAGGCAGCGGGCAGGGCGGGGCGGGCAGGGCAATGGCGGGCGTGCAGCAGACGTGGGGCAGGAGCTCAGAGCAGGGAGCAGGGGTGGCAGAGACGAGCCCAGCCGGGCTTGCCGGTAGAAGGTGGCAGAGACTCCCCAGCTGTAGCAGTGCTCCCACAGGGAGAGTGCGGGGCGGTGGCTGCTGGCCCCCCTTGGGCAGAAAACTGCCGGCACAGCCAGGAGGATGCACCCTCCAGGAGATGTCCCTTTCCCAGACGAAGGTTCACTCACCAACGCGAAGCAAAGCAGTGCAGATCCGAAGGAACTTTTCTGCCGCTGGTAACTGAGGAGTCCCCCGTCCCCCACTGCTGCCTCGAGGTCGAGTGAGTCTCTGAATGACCACCTCTGCTCTTTTCTCACCACGCCCAGCTAGCCCTTTTGTCTCTTACAAAAGAAGTTAATGGTCCTTAAGTACCCAGTCATTAGTAACCAAGCGACAGGGAAGGGGAAAAAATTCCACACCTCTCAACCTCCAACAACAACCCAGATTATCTTTTTCAGTACTGAAAATATGTCTTTTGCAGTTCATTCTTCATTATCAAACGAATGGATATCTATGTCATTGGGCAAGTTTTGGTCAGTATCAGAGACATGCTATTTCTTAAGTCTGAAGTAAGCATCAGGATTACATTCTGAGTTGCTTTAATTCACAGAATTGCAGAATATTCTGAGTTGGAAGGGACCCACTAGGATCACCAAGTCCAGCTTTTAAGTGAATGGCCCATATGGAGATGAGACCCATGATCTTGGCATTATTAGCACCCTGCTCTAACCAACTGAGCTAATTATATATCCTTCACTTATTTTGCTCAGATAACTCAAGATTCCATGTTCACTTGATCAATGTATGTCTTTAGTATTTACTTACCAACCTGATTTATGTTGTCATCATACAGATAACTGCAGGCTGTGCATGCTACAAAATAAAACAAACAAACAAACAAACAATATTCAAGAAGCGTGTCAAGCATTTTTTAAATGTATCTAAAGATGTTCTTTGAATGTCAAGAACAATGTTGTAAAACTTTTCTGTTTCTCTGTTTATTCAGAGTTGTTTTGTAAACTCCTTTGTACTCTTATCTTGTTCTAACATTTCTCTATTTTGTCTCCAAAGTCAGAATCAGTGTCATAGTGATATCACACACTGTGAGGCATGAATATTTAATTATGAGATAAAAAATTAAGGTATATCCAAAGAAAACAGGCAGTTGTCCTAGTTTCAGCCAGGACAGAGTTAATTTTTTTCCAGGAGCCATGAGGGGTCAGAGCCTGGAGCAATAGGGGTGTGTCTATGTTGATATTCTATACCATTAGCTTCACTGCGGGTTCAGGTTTGGAAGTAAGCAATTCTAACTTCCAAAAATAAAGAAGTCATGGCTTACAGTTGGAAAGAAAAAAAGTGGTGCACAAGGGTCCATGGCCATTTTGTTCTTTGTTTTAGGAGTCGCTCAGTTGGTGAGCACTTTTTACAAATAAATCACCCTCTTTCACTCATTTCCCTCATACCCAAATTACCCTGAGTGTGATCACAGGGCATGTACAGGACAACCAGGGGATCAGGCCCAGTCAGCATGGGTTTAGGGTGTCCTTTCATGACCAGTTAACCCACCTAGTAGATGAGGGAAAGGCTCTGGATGTAGTGTACCTGGACTTTAGTAAAGGATTTGCTACTATCTCTCACATCATTCTCCTGGAAAAGCCCAGAGCTTGGTCAGGTGCACACTTTGCTGGGCTAAAAACCATCTGTATGGCTAGGCCCAAGGAGTGGTGGTGGATGGTGCTGCATCCTGATGGCAGCTGGTCATAAGTGATGCCCTCCAGGGCTCAGTGCTGGCGCCAGTCTTGTTTAATGTCTTTATTGTTAATCTGGAAAGGGGATCAAGAGCACCCTCATGAAGTTCACAGATGACACTAAGCTGGGTAGGAGTGTTGGGTAGGAGGTAGGAAGGTTCTGCGAGGCACCTGATCAGCCTGGATTGATGGGGCAAAGCCATTGGTATGAGGTCCAAAAAGTCCAAGTGCCAGGTCCTACACGTGGGCCACAACAACAACCCCAGGCAGTACTACAGGCCAGGGGCAGAGTGGTTGGAAAATCACCCAGTTGTAAAGGACCTGGAGTGCTGGTCAACAGCAGCTGAACATGAGCCGGGATGTGCCCAGGTGGCCAAGAAGATCAATGGCATCTTGTCCCTTATCAAGAGCAGTGCATCCAGCAGGACTGGGAAAGTGAGTGACCCCCTGTACTCGGCACTGGTGGAACCACACCTTGAGTCTTATGTCCTGAGTTTTGGTCCCTTCACCGCAAGAGAGATATTGAGGTGCTGGAGCATGTCCAGAGAAAGGTCTGAAAAGTCCTGTGAAGAGTGGCTGAGGGAGATGGGCTTTTTAGCCTGGAGAAGAGGAGGCTTAGGGGAGATCTCACTTTCTACAGCTGCCTAAAAGGAGGTTGTAGCCAGGTGGGCATTGACTTCTCCTCACAGGCAATCAGCAACAGGACAGGAGAAAATGGCCTCAAGCTGCACCAGGGCAATTTCAGGTTGGACATTAAGAATAATTTCTCGGTTGAAAGGGTGGTCAGGTATTAAAATGGACTGCCCACAGAGATGGTGGAGTCACCATTCCTGGAAGTGTTTAAGAAATGACTGGATCTAGTGCTATGTTTTAGTTGATAGTGGTGATATTTGGTCAAAGGATGGAATTGATGTTCTTGGAGGTATTTCTAACCTTTATGGCGCTATGATTCTATGAAATTTACTTATCAGATTGTTTTCTAAATAAACTATTTAGAAACATTGCACCTATGCAGCAATGTAATACAAAGTAATTTGCCAAGTTTATTCAAAAGAAGGGAAAAAAAGAAAATACTGAACCAATGAGTGAAAAAGCAAATTGAAATTCACTCTGTAAATTGTTTACAGTGAATAGTTCACCCAAATATGCCAGAGTACTTAAGAGCAATCCAAGAAAATTTTTCAACACTATATAAAAGTGATGAGGGTTGGGGTTTTTTAGGTTTGTTTAGGGTTATTTCTACCAGAAAAAAATATAAATATCTGTCTTTCTTAGCAGGAAAATTCATTGGTCTTATCTGCACAAGTTTATGAAGAATTTAATTTTANTATATATATATAAGAACCTCAGAGTGTATTAGAAATTACAAAATAAAATCTGAAGTTCTGTTCAGTAACTGTTAAATTACAGTTCAATATAAAACAAATGTCATGTTTGATTCTGAATTATAGCTGAAATTCATTTTTATAACATGAATAATGTTTCTTTAGCTGACTTCACAATACTTCAGTTTTATTATTTTATCAGCTCAATCAAGAGTTTTTCAGGATAAGTTATTGCAAAAATTAATTCTATTAAAATCATGTTTGTTCTAATTCCATAACTAATTCTTGGAAATTTCTTTCCAGTACAATAATTTGCTTCTAAAGTAAGATAGTGGAACGCAAAGAAAATAAATGCTTCTAAAANTTGATAGTGGTGATATTTGGTCAAAGGATGGAATTGATGTTCTTGGAGGTATTTCTAACCTTTATGGCGCTATGATTCTATGAAATTTACTTATCAGATTGTTTTCTAAATAAACTATTTAGAAACATTGCACCTATGCAGCAATGTAATACAAAGTAATTTGCCAAGTTTATTCAAAAGAAGGGAAAAAAAGAAAATACTGAACCAATGAGTGAAAAAGCAAATTGAAATTCACTCTGTAAATTGTTTACAGTGAATAGTTCACCCAAATATGCCAGAGTACTTAAGAGCAATCCAAGAAAATTTTTCAACACTATATAAAAGTGATGAGGGTTGGGGTTTTTTAGGTTTGTTTAGGGTTATTTCTACCAGAAAAAAAATATAAATATCTGTCTTTCTTAGCAGGAAAATTCATTGGTCTTATCTGCACAAGTTTATGAAGAATTTAATTTTATTTTGAGAGATTAAATCTTTACCAAGAACATTTTCCCAAGAAACACCTTGTGAAACTGGTCTTCAAGTAGGTGGAGTACAAATTATCCTAAAGGATAGGATCCCCTAAATGTTTGCGTTTATTGAGTTCTCAGATGGTATGTCATTGTTTCTCATTTTGAATGCACCTGGCTTTTCAAGAAATAACTAGCACATATATAT
>VZTX01022113.1:153099-206637 GCA_013400915.1 Pardalotus punctatus | reverse complement strand
TAAAGTAAGATAGTGGAACGCAAAGAAAATAAATGCTTCTAAAAAATAATAAAATATTTAAAAAAAAAATCAGAAAATTATGTAGCCAAAAGAATATTTTTCTTATAAACTGGATGGCTTAAACCCACACACTAGTCCTGAAAATTTACATATTTAAATTATGATTACTTACATGAATGATCTAGTCAATATCAGCAGAATTATTAATATGTACAAAGAGCTTTACTGTAATAGTTCTCTAAATGTTGGCTTTAGCCAATAATGTGTACACATTACTTTCTCTTTTCAAAAGACTCCTAAGAAAACACAAATAATAAAAAGAACCAATAAAGCTTGCCCTAGACATGACATAGATTATTGAAGCTATTAGTTCTTTACCATTTATATACAATTTCTGCCATTCTCATTTTCACCTGTTTGTTTAATTTTGAATTTCTAGTTTTACAATGTATACTTCAATATCCCTCTTTACCTTCCCATCCAAATTAGGTGAATGGGATTTCCCTTTGAGCCTGTACCTCTTCACTAGTATCAGAAATTATTGTTGAACAATTAGTTCTTACAACTAATATGCAGACAATTCAACAACACATATTACATCATTACATTGCATACTGTGAAAAATGGTAGAATAGTATCACCTAGCCAATGTTTCCTAAGCACTTTTTGTAATTTCCCAGATCAATGCAGCGTGGATAGTGATATTTCCTCTTTCCAATTGTTAGGTTATTCCAAAATCACAAAGCTGCCTTTGCCTCAGTCTCCTTGTCTGCACATTAATGCTAAAATGATTTTCCTAGCAGCTGAAGAAGTTGAGACAGTAATTATTCAGTGTTTGTAAAGTGTTATATACTTTAAATGTCAAGTATTGCTAAGGACTATTAACTATCCACAATTCAAAAGTTTGATTAACAAATCTCTAAAGGTCCTATTAATTTGCCTGTTTCAGTGTTACTGAATCATAAAACTGTCTTAACCATGCATCACAAAGTGTGTTTAGAAAGTAGATTCCCAAACTGAATAGACTTTTTATCATATTGAGAAATTAAGGAAATTTGCATTTAATGCCTGGAAGTTGTCCAAATCTTCAAAAACCTAACTATCCAGATTTAGGTAATCTAGATATAATATAGAAATAATCTGATTAAATGCCCAAAGTGGATTGCAGAGTAGGAAAGAATCTAAATGCTGGTGCAAGGTCCTGTTTCAAGCATTTTATTCTAGTTTATTCCCACATTGAGTGTTATCCCTCTATAAAGATCTTTGCTGGTTGCCAATTCTGACTGCAGTCATTCACTGCCAGTCACCAGTCTGCTAGTGCAGCAATCAGTGAAAACGAGACAGCAATAATTTGAAGCAGCATTGATAAAAGTATGAAAACAGTATTTATTAGGTGCACACAGAAAATGATAATTGCTTACAGTGCCTTTGCTATAGGTCCATGGTTTCGGTTAGAAGTGTCACTCACATTGCTACAAAATTAAGTTTAAGACTCAAAATATCTGTTACCTCCTTCAACAGGTTGGTGTATAATCTAGATCACTTGCTGTAGAATAAACAGTCTTTACAATGACAAAGAAAAATTTCAATAATATTTTCAGATCATTTTGCAAAATGCCCAAAAATGAAGAAAAGACTTCAGTCTACTAATTTGATCTTGGTTGAAAGGTCTGAAGAAATAAAAAGAGACACAAAAAAAAAACAATTACAGTGAACCAACATTGCTTTTTGTGGATACAGAATAAGAGAGAAAAGGTCCAACTTACATCTTCAATGTTTCTCTTTGATAATTAGTTTAAATTTCCACAGAGTTGTGAGGATTAACAAAATTTTAAAGGACACAGAAATTAATAGATTATCTTTTGTTGTAGTATTTGTTTCTTTAAAGCCAAAAGAAACACTGCATTAAATTAAAGGACAAAAGGGCATTTGTATCCTCTCAGGAGGATAAGGTCTGGAGGCTTAGTCTATCATGCATAAGCAATTAACCTAGGGGCTAAATAATAATGGTAGGAAACATTTATGTTATTTTCAATTTTGAAATAACTGTATGATGACAGATTATCAAATTGCATTTGTGATTATTTTTACTGCAGTTTTAAGTTTAGAGATAAGAGTTTTACATGGGCAAGACTATTGGACACACATTGCAGCACTCTAGCACTGAAAACCTGTTTTTCATTATTTGAGGTTTTAATGCCATTAAATATTTGCATAATTTACATTGTTGTAGCACTTAGAATTCTCAACAGATGGGTTTTTTCTCCTTTTGAGCTAAAATCCTTGGTAAGACAAGATATAACAGTCCCTGTCCTAAAAAGATGACATTCGATGAAGACTGAGAGAGGATACAGAGAAAGATATTTCATTACTTTCTTTGTACGTGGAATAAATGAGAAAATTGAGATTGTCCAAACTTTAAAATTTTTTGGTTTAACTGCTTCTAAGATTCACAGCAAGCACCAATGATGGTGAAATATTGATGGCAGAAATATTTATTTGATCTTGCTGTGATCCTGGTATCTAAAATATATTGTCTGGCAGCATAGAATTGCTCTCCATCAATTAATCGTGGAAATTCTCATAGCTGTTGTGGTTTTGCTGTTTGGGGTTTCTTTCTTGGTTTTTTTTGGGGTTTTTTTGTTGGGCTTTTTGTTTTTTTTGTGGTTTTGAGGGTTTTTTCAGGTTTTTTTGTTGTGGTTTTGTGCTGTTTTATGCGGGTTTTGTGTCGGTTTGTTTTTTTCTGAAGAAGAGTTTTCTCTGATTTTGTCTACCCCACAGATTCCTAAATTAGGGATCATGACCACACACAGGATCCCAGTAGTCAGAACTGGACCACCACAAGCCTGGAAGAAATCTAATTGTTCACTGTAGTGTGCATGTCCTTTAAACTTTAGATTCAGAGACCAAATCTGTACTCAGACAAAGAAAAGTTATGGATCATTGTATTTTCTTGTTTTAGGGGTAATCAAAGTGGTCAGATAAAGAGTTATTTAGCAGGAGCTATTGTGATTATAATTAAGATTATATTTTATCTACATTAATGCCAAGCAGAGAAAATTCATAAGTTATATTGGCATAAAAATGCTGAGAGATGTGACTGCATGTATAACGAGTAGTCTTCTCTGGAAGTGCTCAAAACCCACGTGGTTGCAATCCTGCGCAACTTGCTCTGGGTGAACCAATTTTAGCAGGGGGGCTGGACTACATGATCTCCAGAGGTCCCTTCCAACCCCATTTATTCTGTGAGTCCATAATTCCCTGAGATAAATACACTGAAAAAAACCAAAACAACCCTAGCAAACTCTGTGCTTTATGTGGTTTATATTCAGGAGAGTTTAAAGGGTAGACAAGGTAATATTTTTACAAGGTGCCTACAGCATATCACCACATTAATCCATCAAATTTCTTTTACGTGTCTTCATACATTAGGGCAGCCACTTATCTCACTATTGTTGAAATAAACTTAAATATAATTCTTTCATAAAGAGTGGCCAGACTCTTGTAAGTTTGTGAGTTTTCTTACAAAACAACCACATTTCTGTGCTAAGACTGCCCAAAACCAGGTAACCAGGTGAATGACATAGCTACAGAATAAGGGTGAAATTAAAGTGGAATAGGAAAAAAAAATTATTCCAGCATTTTATCTCAAAATGCAATTTGTCTTCTGACTACCCTTGAAAGAAACTATGTCAAGAAACACCCTGAAGACAATGACAATAACAGCAAAAGTGGTTGCATTAATTTATGGAGATGAAGACAATGAAACATTTCATGAATTGCTTTAACTTTCTTTCTCCAAATAATATTTCAGCAGGGGATTGATAGTTGACAGCTGTGTTCACTGATAGGTAACCTTGGTGCAAGCTTCTGAAGAAAGATGTTCTTCTTCACTGGATTTGTCTCCGCTTTGTAATTTTTTTTCTCTCCTTAGAGCCAGCACAGCTATTGTTACATTTTAAAATATTTCTATCATGTATTTCTTCTTTGAAATAATTATTTTTTTTCTTTGCACTATTTGGCTGATAACATGTCACAATGTAGGCTGCCAAGTGCCAAATAACTCTCAGATTCATTCAAGCATTCAAAGCAAGAAAAACCATTCATCTAGATAAGATCTTATCTGACAAGTCAAGCTCAAGAAATCTCAGTATAATTATATGGTGTTAATGAAGGCCATGTATACAGGCAGTTCTCAATATTAACCTCAGTGTTAGTCTATCAACAGTAATGTGAAACAGCCATTTTAAGTTAAAACATGTAGGTAGATTTTTTTTAAACAACTCAACAACCCTTTCCCACAGAAACACTTTATATGAGAAACTTTAATCTTTTTCAAAGGCTCACTAAGCCATGCTTTCCACAGAGATATTGTTATTATACTACTGTTAGCCCACTCTTCTGGACAGATGTTTGTTTAAAAACTAATGAACTGGAATTTTTTTAAATATGAGTACAACTGCTAGATATGCTGTTGTCATTTGTGTTTTTCAAAAATCTAAATTTAGAAGAAGTGTAAGGCTGCTTTTTAACAATTGCTGTAATTAACAATTATATGTTGGAAAATATTCTTAATGTTGAGTGCACCACAGTGTGATTACTCTGTATGATTATAATGTTTATTGATTGATCACAAATTTATGGAAAATGTGTTTATTTATATATACTTTAAGGGTCAATATTACTTATCTTTTTAATAAAGCCCTACAACTAGTCAAAAAATTCAATCAAGGAGTGCTGGTTTGCTTGTTTTGGAAAAGAATGAATTAAGAAAAATGGAACATTTAAAAATAATTTTTGCCTTGCAACAATTTCAGAAAAAAGTTTTCCATGTGCAACCCTCTACTTGCTGAAATACAGACTTTTTCTCCAGAATGTCCAATAATATATAATTTAAAGATTTTACATAAGATCCAATAGAATTGAGTTCAAATCTTTATAAGACATTGGATATCACAGTATATTTATTTTCTGTGGTTTGTGGTTTCAGTTATATATGTGGTTACAGTTACCAAAGTGTATGTGTGTTTTTCCCTAACTTTTTTGCATTTGTCCCCAGAGTTTATAGTTTTGCTCAAAAAACCCAAGCATTTGTCCCCAACAAAATGATCACTTAGAGTGCTTTTTTCTGTTGGTTTGTTGTGTTGTTTTGTTTTTTTTTTCTTTTTCTCTTTTTTACTATTTCTTTGTTACAGAAGACCTATTTATCTTCCTAGTCAGAACAAGAGTCTGTTTTATTAAACTACATTTGAACACAGAAGAGTCTGGGTGAAAAAAAAGGTTAGAGTTGTAGAACTTCACTAAATGGCATCAAGAAATACTGCACTGTAATTGAGAATAACCACAACTGGTCTTGTACCTGCACTTACGTATGTATATATACATATATATATGTAGGTAGGTAGGTAGGTAGGTAGGTAGGTATGTAGGTAGGTAGGTAGATAGAGAGATAGATCAACTGATTACCTCTTACTAGAACCAAATATATAAACAGAAAACATAAATAAAGAATATTTACTAACTAGCCAAGGGTTTGTAGACCTTGGCCATGACAATGGTTTGGTCCCAGCCCTCTACAGAACGCATTTCAATGTTTTTACAATGTAATATAAAAATTAACCCTCAGTCATAAGCAGAGGAACAGACCTTTCTCTGCCTGCCATGGTGTCCTGTGATATTACTTTTCTTTGTGTAGGTGAAGAGCTGAGGAGGACAACAAGGCAAGCAGGGACAGTGGCCTAATAAAATGGGTTATCCTGGTGATCCTAAACAGGCTGCTCAGAAAAGCTGGCAATAACCAGTTTCAACAAGCCCAAACTTGGTTAAAGCAGGGCAATAATCGAGGAAGCCAGGTACAGTAGCAGGTCAGCGTTAACAAGGCACACAGCCAAGCACAGGTACCAGGCACCTGCAATATAGACCTGGAAAGGGCAAGGCTGTGAACTTAAATCCAGTTCTGGAATGAAGGATGGAGGGATGCAACCAATGCTTCTCACACATCTCTTCTCCCAGCAGCCTGACCTGTGGTTACAGCAGCACCACATTGGAGCTGATCTGGAGCACAGACTGCAAAAATTCTAGGCAGTGAAAGAGGTTACAAAGTCTGTTAGGGGGCTCAAGGCATGAAAAGTGAATATAAAGTCCCTTTTTTAAAAAGAAAACAAATAAAAACTTTTTTCTCATTATTTTTAGCTTAAAAATTCAAAGATTTTTTTTTAGTCTTACTTTTAAAACAACACCTCTTTAGTCTCTAGGACTTCCATTTTTTTTTAACAGATACATATAATAATCCCATCTGTCTTCTTTTTTTCCCTGTTGGAGAATCCTAGTTTATTCAATTGTTCTTCACATGTAAGCTCTTCTGTAATTATGAACATCTTGTGTTTTCTCCCTGCACTATTTTTGTTCATCTGTATCCTTTTTCTGAGGCAGAAAAGTCTGTATTATAATTGGTAGACAAAATGTGAATCCACTTAGATTTATGCAGTGAGGTAATTATGGCTTCTGTTTTGTTCTTTTCCTAATGATTCTAATTGTATTTTTAATCATTGCTCAGCTTCAGGCTGATATGTTTTGGGTTGGATTTTTTTGTTTGTTTTGTGATTTTGGTGGGTTTTTTGTTGTTTTTGTGGTTTTTGTTTTTGGGGGTTTTTTGTTTTTGTTTTTGTTTTTATTTTTTTTTTTTGTTTTTGGGTTTTTTTGGGGGGATTGTTTTTAATAAAAGGATATACAATGACTGCAAATAATTGTAGACATGAAATTTCTGGTGTTTTTCATGTGTACTTATTTCACCTCTCGGCATCAAATTTTGTCCACCATTATATTTAACAGACACTTAACAGTGCAAGATCCTTCTTCAGCTCTATCAGTAATCACACATTATCAGTAAGTTTTATCTCCTAAGTATCCATCAACTGAATACATTGACCAGAAGAAATCTTTGAGAAAATGACTCTGAAATTTCATTGTTTACTCTCCCAAACTTGAATCCCGCAGACCAGATGATATATCTAGTCCTTTGTTGCATTTATTTTTTAATGTAGTTATTAATCCATCTGTGTAACTTTCTTTTGTTACTATGAAACACCATAGTGACTTTTCAGAAAATTTTTCCAGAAAGCTTCCTGAAATTCTATGTAGAGAAAATAATCTGGTAACAAAAAGGCGTTATTTGACTTCATTAAGGAAACTTAACAGATATAGCAGTCACTACTTATACAAAAAAAAAAATATTTCCCCCCAGAATTTTATATCTAAATGTTCCAAGATGTTGAGAGTAAAGTCTTAATTCTATACTATTCTATTTGGGCACAGGATTTTGATACAAATAAATGTTATGTTCATTGTCAGTATATATTTTGCTCTGCGTATTTCTATATTTCAGTCTAATCTTTGTTTTAACATACAGTGCCACTCTTCCACACATTCTTCTGCCATTTCTAATGTAAATTGTCTACTCACGTACAAGGTACAGTGCTTCTCTGGTTACCTGACTTCCATCATATTTTTCAGTTGTGAGTATCTCAATACTCTGATTTAAGTCGGGACTTAGATCTTGGCTAGCAAATTCTTTACATTTCTTTAATTCATATAGAATCACTTACATATTTGGCCCTGTTAGGGTTATCAATTTTTTTATGTGCTTTGTTCCAGTAGAGTCTTATTTACAGAGGTTGCTCATATCTATTACTTTCCTCATCATTATTGACTTCAGTTCTGTCAGCGTTTGTAATACTGCTGAGGTTTTATTACTTCACCCTTGTACACCTGTTGGATTTTCCTCTGTCTTTAGTTTAAAACTTCCTCATAAACTTTATTTTAGGTTTGAATTTTTTTTTCTTCAGATGGAACTCACATGTGCCTTTTATGTTGATTGCAAACATGGCATAAAGAACATTTTCAATAGTGAAATGTGAGTTTGCCTTGCCCTTTAGAAACATTTTCACATTTTTCTCCCTGTATTGTTCATCTGCCCAAGTACAATTTGCCTCCCAGGACTTACTTGTAGGCAAATGTCTTGTAGTATTTACCACCCACTGGCACTTACAATGACATCCTCGCTGGCATCATTAGTTGAGGACACCTAATGGTGGACGATTTAATAATTTAATTATTGGGGCATCATTTCTAGATATCAAATAGAGTCCTGTTTTCCAAAGGGATCTAAGCAACATATGTTGCAATTTTTCCAGCTGAGGAAAAAAGAGTATTTCAACCATTGGATTGCTTTCCCTGTAGGTACTAGGGAATAAGTTAAACATATTACCGAATACAAATATACTGAGAAATAAGAATTTAGTAGCTAGACTTCTACTAGACTTTGGTTTTATTAATAGGTTGTTATTCTGTTGTGAATGTGGATATGAGGTGAGGAAGCACATGAGAATAAATTAAGTAGATATATTTATGTAGGGTTACAGCTTTGTTTGTACAACTGTGTGAAATTTTTAAATCTGCTGCAAATATTTTCAAAATGGTAAATGAGCAAAAACATAACAGGTAGACTTCTTTTTTAAGTAGCATTTTAAAAAATGTTTACCATATGTATCATTTTAAGTAACATACTTAAAGGGTGCATTCCACTCCTCCCCCAGCTCAGAGAGGGGGCATATCTATGTTATAAGAAACATACATGTACAAGGCATGTTGCCATATTATCTGTCAATATGGTCCTGATTTTTTAAGAGTTCTCTTGAAACCTGAGGTGTTAGAGTAATATTTGGACCAAGACAATAGGTACCTACAAATAAAATTAATTTTCTAGTGGAATTTGACTACCCTAGGCTGTCACAGACATGATCTGTCACAGTAGCTGTCAGAGTTGACACAAAAAAATGCAGAAGACTCAAGTCCCAGTGCATCAGCTGGACACTGGACAGGATGTCACAGGTCACCTGAAATGGCACTGCAAGCCTATGTTGAGGGGACACAATCAAGTCTTTAGAACTAATTTGTTACACAAATTAAACCTCCACCAACTGCAATGACACTTAGGCAAATGTTGTGACTGAAAATATTCAAGCTTGAAATGTGAGTACCATTCATGCAGTCACATGAGTATTATAATGCCCTAAGTTTTCTTTTCTTTTTTTTTATTCCCTGCAGGAATCACATTTATAGAGAAATAGAAGGATCTGAGCATGACATTTCTGAGATAGTTTGAAAATCATTCTCATAAAATGCTTCTTTTTTTCCTTTTTACATGACCTAATTTCTTATTTTCCTTATTAGCAAAGATAATATGCTTCTTTATAGTTAGGATTATTTTTACATTGTATTTAATGCTGAATAATCTGAATATGATTCAGAAAAATTAGAAAGAAGAATTTTTCCTTATGTGTTCTATGTTGATGTGAAAGTTTTCTCTCGATTTGGGGGGTTGGTTATGTTAATTAATGCATCTGATCAACCATAACATAAAATTAATTGCATTTTGTGTAGAACATACATTTTGTCATAGCAAAATTTCTGCCCCCTGCTTTAGAGATTTGTTTAAAAGACTGTAGGAATGAGAATGACAGCCATAGAGATGTAGCATAAGACATTTCCAGAGAAAAATACCTACAATTTTACCCATTTAATTTCACTGTTGGTAACATCTTTTACTTGCTAATTCACTTCACTGCTTCAAGCACAAAACACCCCCAAGGCAACAGTGAGGTATTTAGTAAATTCGTATTAAAATTGTTCTATAAGGTAGAATATCTTCAAGACATACAAATAATATCTTCTGGAGTAAATTCAGTATATTGTTCAAGAAATAAAGCTTTGAATTAAGGATTATATATATCACAAAAGCCCAATTAATTAATTTTCTCTTTGAATTATTATGAAGATTTAAAAACATTTATTATCAAAAATAGATTATATGATAATGTGTTCATAATAAATGTTACATGTTTTAAGTTTAAAATGGAGGTAGTAGGGAAGAAATGCTGTAAATGAATGCAAATTTGGTGGCTTTCATGTAAATTTGTCAGTCGTGATTGCCTCAAGCCTACTTTGATTTTAAAAATTTCTGCTAAAGGTGTGTTATCAGTTTGGTTTTTTTTTTTTCTTGTTTGTAGCAACATGAAGATATATAAACTGAGATGTCAACACTTACTGGAGAAGAATTCCTCTTTTCCTGAAACATAAAAAAAATTGTCATCGCTACTATACTGCAAAATGTGCAAATTAAAAATCTAATGAAGCCATAAAGACATATAGAAACAATCAATCATATCTTACAACATGTTTCTTTTAGTGTTTGCTCTAAATTCCAGTTAATATTTCACCTGAATCCCAGCTTATCCTATCTCTTTCCATCTCCTACTGAGACCTTTCACAGAAGGTGAAAAAAAACCAGATGCACATAAATAAATAAACAAATGAAAAGTGTTCCTTCTTTGTTGTAACCATTTATTCTGTGATTTTTTTTCTTCCTCTTTCACCAGGTAATTATGCAGTTCATTTAGTGTTTTCATGTTTTTAAAGCTCAATTTACTTGAAGGCTGCTTGTAGCAGTTCCCTTTCTTTCCTGTGCTCACAACCAAGCTCCTTTTATCTCTTACCCAGCAAGCTGCAGTCACTGTTTTGCAATTCATTGCTCGCTGCTAGGTGGATCTCAAATCCCAGCTATCCCATGTGGTAAAGGAGAAAATGGATAACCATGCACCAGAAATGCACTCTACCACTTCATGTGACAAAGCAACTTGTATCTCAGATCGCAGTAACTTCATCACCTCAAACCCTAGACACAGTTTTGGCCTTTTGGTTTGAAGCAGCCAAGGAGTACTCAAAGTCTCAGAGAAGTGAGATGTAGCTGCAATGTTAACCTGTACTCAGAGATGAACAGAAGGGAAATCAAGGAGTTGCAATGCAACTTTTTAACACCACTGGATACAGAGAAAACAATTTTTATTGAACGAAATAAATTGAAATATTCCATTCTACAGCATCCTTTAATATTTCATCAATATTTGATGATATCTCATTCTCTTGAAAAATCTCAGAAAAGCAAACACATCCACTCCCCCTCCCCAAAAATCTTCAAATTGATGGGGTTTTTTCCAGAAAAGTATCAACCTTTCATTCTATTCAAGGAAGACTTAGAGGCATTTTGTTTGTTTGTTTGTTTTCATTTGCCTTAGTCTTTGCAACACAAAAATACTTTTTCTTTTTGACTGGGAAGACATCTGGGTTCCCCATACCGTATCGAGATGAATGCATTTCAGTTTATATATTAAGTACAGTGTGAATTAATATAATTTTATTATTTATTGTTTCCTTATTAAATGAGCACTCAGATACTCTGGTCATAGGCTCTTTACATAAGTAATACTTATCCAGAGAACCTTTTTTCCCCATTTAATTTGCTTATCAATATTTTGTATACAATTTCGTATTAATTTCCTTACTTCACTTATCTAAATTCATGCATTTAATTGCCATATTAGGAATATTTTTTCCATAAAAATGGGTACCAGGAACGATGACTCAGGAATTTCAAATATAGTTGTTGCAATAGTTAATTTTTACATTGTGAAAAACAACTTTGAAAGCGAGACATGCTCCAAGTGAGCAGGCACAAGTTAGATTTCATCCAAAACTTCTTTAATCATGAAGGTGCTTCTCCAAAGGAGAGCTAATAAACTATGCTGAAAGACAGCAATGTGAGCCACTATTCTGGTGTTATTTCAGAAAGGGCTGTCATTTTAAGATGTCACTGCCTACCAGCTACTTATTGCCACCTCTCAGCTGGACATTATCACCTCACATAGCAGCCAGCTGGTTTCAGTATAATGTTCTACAGTTCCATGTAAAGCTTCTGAACAGATTTTAAGAGGATCAATCTCCCATTTGTTCATTGAAATAAAAGCCATAAGAACTTACATTATAGAGAAGATACTCTGAACAGAGAGAGAGAAAGTAAAAAGCACTTCAGTACAACAAAAAAATCGTCTTTACCTTTCTAACTTTTGGTAAGCTGCAAAAGGAAATAAAGTGCTTACTAAATCTGGTCCAGAGACTCAATACTGAGAAAGAAAGTGATTTTAACCTCCTTTAATTTTTTATAAAAGTAGGCTTATATATGATTTATATGAACTTTGCTGTACGTGTTTGCTCTTACACCACAGAAAGTGAAAACAAATGTATATACAATATAATAAAAATGATCAAGAAAAATGATTTCTCACTTGCAAATGGAAAATTAAAATACCATCTTGCAGACATGTTATCCTTTTGAAAATCCATATGACAAGCAGGTTGTATTAATCTAAGAAGGACTAAGCAGGAGGGAAAATATTTTGACCCCTTTTATGGATTTTTCATAGCTATGGTATGGTTTTAGATTCTACTCCTGTAACTGTATTTTTACTAACATTTTAATCAACAGCTGAATGGAACAATTATTTATTTATGATCAATATCCAGCACAAACCAGAGAATTGATGGCATGACACACAGAGCTCTGGGTCCTCTTCTGCCCTTTTATTAATATTGCATCTGTTAGTTTGTGGCTACTGATCTGCCAGGTGCTGGCTCACTTGTCACCAAAGCCTTATGTCTGTTTTGTTTTGAAGACAGGGCCTTTCACTTTTTTAATGAGACTTTTATCTCATTTGTACATTAATTATACACTAGATAGATGCCCTACATCAAGTGGTGACATTTTGTTTTAGCAAGGTGAAGAGTATGGGAACCACTCAGCTTTCAGAATGGTGGAGCAGAACTCTCTTCTTTCCTTCCCCTTTCTACTGAAGTCATGAGTCATATATTTAGAAGAAAAGAGGTGGAAAGGCCAAATGAGGAATCAGTTGTTCTCCATCCTTGCTTTTCTACAAATTATTAGTCTGAGGATATTTAGGGCCAGTGTCCTCTATAAGAAGTCTATTCCCACTTTACCTTGTATTAATTCTGAACAACCAGACCTATGTTTAAAAACAGAAGTAGATTTCTACTGGCTGGAGAGGTACCAAAAATGTTAAATATTAGATAGTGACAATACTAGGACTCCTGGCCTAAACTGACCAGACAGATTCTGTACCATATGATGCCATGTTCAGCAATAAAGAATACAAAGAAAGAAGAGAGTACATTTCACTTCTCAGGTAACCATCAGGAATTCTGAAGCCCTGCCTTCCAGGAACTGGCTGGACACATGCCTACTGATGGGAAGCAGTGAATTAATTTCTCTAGTGTTGTTCACACACACATCTTTTGCCTTCCTTGTTAAATTTTCATTATCTCAGTCCACAAGTCTTTTCACCTTCCTTCTATTTTCTCCCCATCTTGGGGGAGAGGAGAGTGAGAGATGATAGGGTGTAAATTCAGCTGCTGGCCAGATTCAACCCGCTGTCTTAGCATTCATCCATACTTGCTCCAGTTATTGACCTGAGGTCCTACTCCAGCTGCTGGCACTCAGAACTCATCCATACATATGCATCAAATGGAGAGTCCCTCATCCAGGTAATGAGTTAGAAACGGAGTTTAATAAGAAGATAAGGCAGACTGCACTGATCCCATGCACACAAGTTTACTGACCCACAAACCGTTTGCATATGACAAAACATTATTTTCTCTTCATCCCTCTATTTTCCAATGCTTGTTGCTCCTCAGATTAACTAGACCCACCCCTTTTCCACCTTTGTCTTCTCCCCTAAACATCCCATAAGAAGTCCTGTGCCATGCCAAAGTGCTCTTCCCCTGTATCCCAGAATGTGTCCCATACTGTAACACCCCTCAGTCCAAAAGATGCTCTGTTCACACACTTTGATGGATTTCACCTCTGGACACTGGGTTTGAGACTCTCCTAAGGCAGCCCTTACAAAAGCCCAGACATACGATCTGTTCCTCTGAGTCTTTAATTTGGATTTCCTACATCTGCCATTGAAACCCTGTGATCCTCTGTAGAAATGTGGGGCTTTTTGATAGGCTGATAGCTCCTGTGATGGACCTGGGAGTAACCTGGAAGGATATTTTTTAGGTCTCCACCTACCATTGTCTCTCTCAGTGGGTGTACAGATGAGCTTTTATCACACAGCCTAACACATTCCAGTTGTAGCAAATGAATTCAGTCTTCTGGGGTTCATTCCTTGTTATTGTCCCTAGGGCACTCTTTCTATTATAATACAATTAAGGAAGATGAGTTTCAGGGGTCTTTATCAACATCAAAGCTGAAAAAGAGCTATTAGATTAAGTAACACAGACCCTGCCCAAAGCAGCACCTGAGTGAATTACAAACTGCTGCCAATCCTCTTAACTAAATATGATCAATTGGAAAGGGAGTGTTCCACTGCCTCCACTGGAATACATTGCCTCCTGGATTACTATTGAATTAATTAATCTGCCAGATACTACTTGCCCCTTGGGCTATACAAACTGTGTATAATTTATTATTATTTTGCATTGAAATGGATATATGCATATAGTATAATACAAAATATCTGTACAAGATCATCATGTCAGCAGTTATATAATCCACATATTACAGGTTCCAGCACATGTAGAAATGCAGGCACTAAAATTTTAATACAATTTTTCAAGAAGTTCTAGATATTGTTGGCTAAAGCCATAGGAAAGCATTTTCTCTGAGATGTTTTGATCTATTTTTTTACATCACTGTGATATCAACTTAAGGAATTATATGAAAGGCAGATTTAGGTTGCACACTCATAAACAGAAATCTCTCCTAGCAGTACAAATAGTGAAGCAGTCAAATAGATCATCTATAGTCAGTATCTGATCCACATCACTGGAAATTTTGTGAACAGATTGATAAAAGCAACTGTCCAGGACAACACTGGCAGAGTCGCTACTGGCTTTGGATAGAAATAAGGCAGTCAAACTGTCAAGACCTATTCCCATCTTTTTGTCAGAAAATGGTATCCATGATTCTAGCTGTTGTACCATCATTTCACCTAGTAGTGACTGTAGAAGATATTGGAAACTGATGCCTCAAAATCTTGTACGAGGAAACAACATTTGAGTTCAGTTAGATCTTGAGATTTATTTCCACATGAAATGGCAAACAAGCTAAACGGGTCCTAAAAGTAATTAATTCGCCTCAGAAATCTCAATCTATCAACTGAGTGTTTGTCCCCAAACAGAATTCAGATTCAGCAACTGAATTCAGATAATCAGAAAATATAGATAATACTTTTGTGCAGATACATTTTCCTTCTTGTAGGATGCCTCTCCAAAGAACTAAGAGATCACAACTTCTACACCATCATAATCTGGTGATGTTTACCTCCCAGCAAGAGTAAGAGAAGAACCAAAAATAACCTAAAAGACAATACTTCTACTCCCATATCGAATTTTTCTATTAGAGTATTCCCTTATATTCTAAGGGACAGTTATTCTCAAGTTACAAACTATAAGTATGTGGAAATACCTCTGTTTGTTGTTGGGTTGCCCTTTATTATCCACCCAGGTGGATATTGCTATCACTGCTGTCAAATCTGAAGGCATGGTAGATGGTGTGAATAAATAACACTATTTATTAAGATCAATTAAACAGAACTTCCACAAATGTTAAATACTTACAAAAAAAGTACTGCTGTCTGAAATTTAATAAATATATGGATGAACACTGATGATTTTTACTTTTTCCCAAGAATAGTAGAAACACAGTTGCATTTAGTAGACCAAATACAATTTCACTCAGGGAAGATTAGTAAAAGGAGGACTGCAGCTGGGTATGGAGCTGTCACGCATAGTGTGAAATCACTTCTCTGTTGGTATTTTATCACCTACATTCAAGAGAACAACACCACCACAGATGAACCTCTGTTTCGCAGTGGGTGAACTGTTCCTGGAAACCAAGCTGAAATTCTGTATTGATGAAATACACAGATACCCTATGTAGGATCATTTCCTGAGTCCTGAGTATAGGGAGACAGGTTTTGGTAACAAAGCATCTAATATCTGGAAAGGAAGGGACTCCAATCAGAGTTTTTTCCAATATTTCTCTGTTGGGAATACTTGGACTCTCCTCTTGTTCTTGAAGGTGTTCCTTAGGCTCTGGGTGTGGAACATCGATGTTCAATTTAAGGCTGGATATTGCGCTTCAAAGGGCAATTGTGGACTTCTTCCTCTAGTTCAGCAACATCACGAATCTTCACTGAACCTGGGCCTCTGAAAGAATAGAACAAAAGGCTAAATGAAATGGGGGGAATTATACAAAGTAGAAATAGAGATAATATATAGTATACAGCATACAGTATATAGGACATAGTGTATAACGTGTAATATGTGATATGCAATTGTGGTGGTTTTACTTGGCCCAGTTTTTGCTAGTGGGTAGGGAGGGGCACAAAGATGGCTCCTGTGTGTCCTGTGTGAAGGTTCTGGAAGTTTGTCACCCTCTCCAGCAGAGCCACTCTCTGATGGCTCTGAAGATGATGGACATGCTGCTGGCCAAACCTGGGCCAAGTAGAAATGTTAGTTACACCTCTGTGAAAACATATTTAAGAAGAAATCAAAACAATGGGTGCACGCACTTCTTTTTAGCCAGAGGAGGAGGAGGAGGTGAAAATATGTGAAGGAAAACAACATGGAGACACCAAGGTCAGTGGAGAAGGTGGGGGAGGAGGTGCTCCAGGCGCCGGAGCTGAAAACACTCTGCTGGCCATGGTGAAGACCATGGGGGGAGCAGGTGGTCCCCCTGCAGCCCATGGAGTCCACGGGGGTGCAGATATCCACCCACAGCCCGTGGGGAGGTGCCCACGCCAGAGGAGCAGGTGGATGCCTGGAGGAAGCTGTGATCCAGTGGGAGTCCCAGCAGAGACTGAGAGTTGCAAAGGCTGTGGACGAGAGAGAAAGGCCTTGGCCCCGGGATGGAAACAGCCTGGCCTCGGCTCGGGAGCCTGCACCCCATGGACAAGCACTCGTGTTTGCAGCAGATTTCGGCCGGGCTGCTGCTCGTGAGATTGGACCCACGCCAAAGAAGTTCTCAGAGGACTGTCTCTCGTGGGAGGGACCCCATGGCTGAGTAGAGGACTCTTCTCCCTGGTGGACTGACCCTGACCAAAGGGAAACCCCCATACCCTGCCCCACCCCGGAGCTGTTGGTTGTGTGAAAGAGGGAGGGGGGTGAGCTGAGAAATGGTGTCTTGAGAGGGAGAGGGGTGAGCAGAGAAACAGTGTTTGTAGCAGAAGAATTGTGGTGATGGACTGACTAAGGAAAAACCCCATACCCTGCTCCCAATCCTGGGGCTGTTGGTTGTGTGAAAGAGGGAGGGGGGTGAGTTGAGGAACAGTGTCTTAATAGGGAAGGGGGGTGAGTGAAGAAATGGTGTCTTAAGAGCTTATTTTTACCTCTCATTTATCCTCCGACTCTGTTAGGTTAATAAATCACTTTGCAACTTAAGTTTCTCACCTGTTTGCTCATGTTTTTCGTGCGTCCCCTCCCCACCACTGCCTCATCTCAACTCATGAGTCCATTGTGTTTGTGTTAGTTTGATTCCTCTCCTCTGCATAAATGCAGCAGGAGAGAGCATAGAAAGCATTCGTCGTAGGTCCCTGGCATTTGGCCAGGGTCAAACCTCGACAGTAATGTATAATATGTAATATATAATGTACATGGAAATGAAGTATAACAGGAGAAATCTAGATCCACATCACCTCACAATTGCATCCTTTTCTTCTCCCTTGTCTCTTCTGCAGCTCCTTGTAGTGTCTTTGAAAATTAGGGCCATAATTTTCCTACATTTCTGCAGAACACAGCAACTGATTAAGACAAAAAAATACAGCTTTGGGATTTGTGCTTTGTGTGTGTGGTAAATCCACAAATGAGATGCTTCAGGCGGTGTTTGATTTTCTGGGCTTGCAAAAAGGTGTTTAGTCACTTGTGTTTGGCCAGTAGGGACTAGAAGCATTGTGTGCAAATGCATTCTTATATACACAGATAAATGTATGAATTTGGTAGGCCTTTATTCCTCCAGTGATTTTGTTTGACTTTTTTGAAGGCATGTACATCACTCCTCTTACTTATCTTTCTTGCTTTCAAAAAAGGGATGTTTTAAAAAAATACAAATCCCCCAAACCCTGTACATTTAAATCAGACCATCATTAAAAAACCATGGATTCTAATTAATTATTAATTATTGAGAGGAAAGACAACATGCAGTAGCCTCAGGCTTGACAAGCTGTCAAGAATGCCTGCCAAGGCTGCCAGGCTCACCAGGCTCTTGGGTCATCACCACATTAAACACAGAAAGTTAAATGACATTTCCTGGAATCTGGAGAATAGCAATTGGACATAAAATATATATATATTTTTTTTTAACATTGGTATCCTGTATTGCTTCTTACACTTGACAAAAGATGAAAGACAATGGAAAATTTGTCAAGCAGTCAACACCACATACATGGTGGAGCATCTAATAGATTCCTGAAGCAACAACTGGAGAAAACAGTTTTTAAAGCCAGTTTCTACAAAGTGATAAACTCCATCCTCATAAATATGTTTTATATAAATATAAAAGATTAAGTGACTGCATCCAAATAAGAACAGAAATCACAGGGTGCAGAGCAACATACAGAAGTGTCATCAATTCAGTTTACAGTGCAATCTAATTTTAGCTTTATATTTACCATGCAAATAGGCTTTATTAACCACCTGAGCAAGGAAGAGGGGCTGTATCATGGAAATCTTTGACCTGTGGTAGTGTTTCATGCACTCTGTCAAAATGGTCTTAAAACATTGGGAAAGAGGGACATTTGCTCAAAAATCATAATAAAACCATCATTTTGAAGACAAATATATGCTCTTTGAATATCTTTGAAAGGAAAAACATACCAAAAGAGAAGGAAAACCATGATACCTCTCATCTATAAACACCCTTATCAAAAAGAATTTAATAAAATTTCCAAAATTTTTTGGTCTTTGGGAAATGTCACTCTAATTATTAAAAGAATTTTACTGTAGAAGTAAGTAAATCAATCTGAATTTTGAAAGATTGCTTTTCAGTTAAAAACACATATTAAAACAACCTTGTAAAGCATCATGCTCTTAAGGAGTTAATAATACAACACACAGGTGCTTTTAAATATTGGAATAATACTTGGAACTCTTGAAATCATAGCAAATAAAAGTATTTTCTTAAAACAGCCTTTAGATGATCCCAAAATTTCTCTGTCAGAGATCCCAGTCTTGTAAACCCTTTCCTAAATGAAAAAACAGAAAGACTTGGTTTTTTAGTTTCTATGTTTTGTTTTTTTTGGTTTTTTTTTTTCCCAAAGAGCTTTAAAACCTGTTTCTCAAGCAAAATGTCCATGCAAAAATTTTATTGCAAAATTATGCCTATTGATGGATTATTACATTAAAAAGCTTGTCCCTATAAAAGGGCGTAACATAAACAAAATATCTGGTATTAATTTCTGTGGTATCACGCCTTTAATTTCTTGAATTCTGAGAAAAAGGAAAAAAAGATTGGGGGAATATTGTAATAAAGTCAATATTTTCCAGCTTTGCTGGTCTGGAAATTTCTAACTGTATCAAGGATGTAAAATGGAAAATATTTGTGGTGGTTTTACTTGGCCCAGTTTTTGCTAGTGGGTAGGGAGGGGCACAAAGATGGCTCCTGTGTGTCCTGTGTGAAGGTTCTGGAAGTTTTTCACCCTGTCCACCAGAGCCACTCTCTGATGGCTCTGAAGATGATGGACATGCTGCTGGCCAAACCTGGGCCAAGTAGAAATGTTAGTTACGCCTCTGTGAATACATATTTAAGAAGAAATTAAAACAATGGGTGCATGCACTTCTTTTTAGCCAGAGGAGGAGGAGGAGGAGGTGAAAATATGTGAGGGAAAACAACATGGAGACACCAAGGTCAGTGGAGAAGGTGGGGGAGGAGGTGCTCCAGGCGCCGGAGCTGAAAACACTCTGCTGGCCATGGTGAAGACCATGGGGGGAGCAGGTGGTCCCCCTGCAGCCCATGGAGTCCAGGGGGGTGCAGAGATCCACCCACAGCCCGTGGGGAGGTGCCCACGCCAGAAGAACAGGGGGATGCCTGGAGGAAGCTGTGATCCAGTGGGAGTCCCAGCAGAGACTGAGAGTTGCAAAGGCTGTGGACGAGAGAGAAAGGCCTTGGCCCCGGGATGGAAAAAACCTGGCCTCGGCTCGGGAGCCTGCACCCCATGGACAAGCACTCGTGTTTGCAGCAGATTTCGGCCGGGCTGCTGCTCGTGAGATTGGACCCACGCCAAAGAAGTTCTCAGAGGACTGTCTCTCGTGGGAGGGACCCCATGGCTGAGTAGAGGACTCTTCTCCCTGGTGGACTGACCCTGACCAAAGGGAAACCCCCATACCCTGCCCCACCCCGGAGCTGTTGGTTGTGTGAAAGAGGGAGGGGGGTGAGCTGAGAAATGGTGTCTTGAGAGGGAGAGGGGTGAGTAGAGAAACAGTGTTTGTAGCAGAAGAATTGTGGTGATGGACTGACTAAGGAAAAACCCCATACCCTGCTCCCAATCCTGGGGCTGTTGGTTGTGTGAAGGAGGGGAGGGGGTGAGCTGAGGAACAGTGTCTTAAAAGGGAAGGGGGATGAGTGAAGAAATGGTGTCTTAAGAGCTTATTTTTACCTCTCATTTGTCCTCCGACTCTGTTAGGTTCATAAATCACTTTGCAACTTAAGTTTCTCACCTGTTTGCTCATGTTTTTCGTGCGTCCCCTCCCCACCACTGCCTCATCTCAACTCATGAGTCCAGTGTGTTTGTGTTAGTTTGATTGCTCTCCTCTGCACAGCTGCAGCAGGACAGAGCATAGGGAGCAGATGTCATAGGCCCCTGGCATTTGACCAGGGTCAAATCTCGTCAGTATTCTAACCTATACAACACAAGACTCTATCCTCTATATCTTTTGTACACTGAAAAAAATTATTATCATGAGACAAAAACCCCAACCAACCAAGTAAAACAAAACAAAGGACGTAAGTAAATCTGACAATAAACATTACTGTATATTTATCCTTTGTGCAATGTTATAAACAAGATAAAGATGAGCCCATTAAACAATTTCAATAAAAATAATTACATACATGCAAAACTAATTTTCAGTTCAGCATACAGCAAATAATCAAAGCAATAGAAAAGAAAATGCCATAAAAGCCCTAGAAAAATCAGAGAAAATATATATTCTTCAGGGTATTTCAAGAATAAGAACAACTTTTAACAGAAACTGTGATAGGATTGAAAGACCAAGAGCAAAAAATCAAACCAGACTGGCCTATATTTTATATTTGTTTGGGGTTTTTATTGTTGTTGACAATATGGATTATTATTATTATTATTATTATTAGATATTTTTTCTATGGTGTATCAAAATACTTATACACAGAATAGTCAATATGAGACCAGATTCAGCACTATAACTAATTTTTTTCTGGTAAGATTTTACCATATACAGTTCTGAGTGGTATTCTCCCTCAACTTGTCATTGCCAAAATGGATCATCATGTTTCTGTGCCCTCCTGAAAGACACGTACTCTTTTATTGTTATCACCCCAGTGTCTGTAAGCTAATGATGAATTTGAATGGATTTTTATTTTGCTGCAAAAGATTTATCATGGAGTGCACATGATTTTTCCCAGTCTATCTTTCCTGTCTTTCTTGCTGTCCTATTTAGTGATGTGAATTTTCATTTCCTTAGGAAATACCTTCTTTATTCAAAGGCAACCCTAAGCCTTTAGCTCTGCTTTTTAACATCTCCCAGAGCCATTCAGACTGCAACTATGAAACATGTGCAGGACTGCTTTCTGGCACCGTGGACAATAGGCTTGAAAGACCCTATGTCCCCACTAATAAACTCTTACACAACAGAACAAGGTGCATGTATCCAAACTACATAGGGGGAATGATCCCACTTCCATGCAAACCTGTGAGCCCCAGCCAAGAATCTTTTGGCACAAGATAAAATCCTGCCAGCAACTACCTTAAAAATTTAATGTCATAAATTCTTTCAGTACCTGGAAATGCTGCCTGCCATTGTTCAATTCTCCAGGATGTTTATAACTTCTGAGTTTTCATAGGATATAATTAGACAAGGCTAGGTTCTCAAAGATATTTGTGCACCTAATTTCCATTTCTTTCAACGAATTTAGACCCTCAAATTGCCTTTAGGATGTGGGCCAAAATGCACAGAATAAGCACATACACCTCTGCAAATTGAAGTAAATGCAAGTCCACTTTGGTGCAGTAGCAGCATTCTGGAATTCTGAACAATAATGCGTGCACAACATTCACTTCTGTAAATCATCTAACTCTTCACTCATTTTGCTTTGCTTTTTATACAGTCAAACATAAGACAAATGAAAATATTTCTGTGAAAACATCTCACCTCTCATTCTCGAATTCTTGTCAGACCAATGATGATAACTTATGTCACTAACTAGATTGTTAGATTTATTTACCATCTTGAAAAATTTTAAAAGCACAGTTCTCTCCTTTCAGCCAATTTTAAGTGTATAAAAATGGCTGGCTACTGTTTAGTAGATAGAACCACAAATTATATGAGGGCAAACTATTTCTGCCATGCACAGGCATTTGAGACTGGCAGTAATGGAGAAAGCTGTGCTATGAACTGCATAATGTGTACTCTGTTTGTGTGTGGACAGCAGTGTCCTGAAAATCTCTCTCAACAAATTTCCACACTGTCACTCTGTTGTGGCTGGCTGGACCTGCCAACTGAGATTACTTCTCATGTTCTGTCTTTGTCTCACCTTCTGACTGTTGTTCCTCTCCCTAGGCATTTCTGGTTTGATTCTTTGTTTTGTAAGAAGCTTTAGCAGTAACTCTAGCACATTAAGCTACAAAAACCCCCTCTGCACAGCACACAGGGTTTGAATAAAAGGGTTTGAATAAAACCTACAGAAGGAGACTCAGATCCACAACAAGACTTCAATGTATGTCTATCTGAAATGATTTTCATGATGGCAATGTTATGCATGCATAATATTTATTACTGTACTATACAGCATTCATACACATGCACAGATATATTCTTCGATATGCACACAGCAGGCCACTCCTGGCATTTCTGATGTAGAGGAGGCACTCAGTGAATAGATCATCTGGGGTCCAGCATGTTTCTCCCAGTGGATTTACTTTTACTGAAAGGCCATTGATGTTGTTGATGGTATTACTGACTCTGGACAAAACACATAAGCTCTCAGTTTGAAAAGTTTACCCAAACTGACAATGATTTTACCCCTTGAAAAGTATTTGACATTTATGGATGAAAATTATGGTACTTTAAAACATTTTGTCCCATTTGAAATTTTAGGGAGTAGTCAGACAAAATACATCTCAAAAAGAACAAAAATGTGATATGCAAATGAAGTTACACCACATTATTACCAGAGCATATTTATTTTTATTAGTCTTTCACTGAATGTGAGAAAGGCTAATAAACCAAATAAGCCTAAGATGTGTGCAGAAAACATGATTAATCATCAAATAAACCAAGTGTTGCTATGAGAGAGAGAATATTTGAATGCTTTTATCCTGTCACTTCCCCACTTTTAAAGTTTGTATTAGAAGTTTTCTCTCACTAAAAGCATTTATTTCGGTCTCTCCTCCAACAGATGCTTCCTTTCATAAAAACAGTAGGACCTTCAGGTCTATACTTGTAATTAAAAGAAGCTTCTGGGAATAAGTTCCAGTATTGGATCACTGATTAGTTAAATATTAGCTCTCCCAAAGCTCTGGTTTGCATTGTTCCAGCTAGATCTGCCTTCTGTACAGACCTGCTCTTGATAAGGTTCTTTATTAACACTGTATATATGATTCAGGGCCAATCAGTCTTACAGCACAGAATTAAATTCTAGCTTTATTTATTTATTTAGCTATATGAATAAAAAACATTGTCAGGTATGCCCTAAAATTTTAATCCAATCAGAAACATTACTAGAAATAACTTGTAGACAAATACAGAAATATATGCATTCAAACACCTAGATAATCTTCTTGTGCCATGAAATTATGTAAGGAGAACAAAAAATGACTCCTGAATGAGCAATATTGTTAGTAACAATATTGCTGTCACATGTAAAGTATCTTAAATTCATGGGAGAAATGTGATTCCTGTTCTTCCTGTGCACCAAGCCCCCCCCCAAAAAAAAAGTAAGAAGAAGGCATTGAAAGGACATGTAGAAAAAGAAAAACCTTAATTTCTTAGGACTTTTAAAGAAAAGTGGCACATTTCTTTTCAAAGACCTTTCCTGAAGATTTTGGTTTTTTCGCTTAGAGATTGTCTGGCTAATCCATTAACTCACTTTATGTGCAGAGGGGCAGGACAAAATTCCTATTCTTTTAATTTGTTAATCTAATGAAGGATTCATCTCACTAAGTTTAGACCATCTAAAAGTCATTAATTTTAGTCTACAGTCATCACACAGTTTCTTTCTAGTGTCAATGGAGAGGAATTGGCATTAGCAGAGTGATAAATCCGCTCTAACGTTGGTGTCAAAAATAGGTGAAAGAATCACCCTCTGGAGATGCCTGCTTTTCTATATCATCTGTAAAGACACCTCTGGTAAGTCACGAACAATAGCCACCTAACTTTGAAAAGCTTACATTTAAATCTGATCAATGTCATCTCACCTGATTTTTCTTGTAACAAACCATGATTACTTGAACAGTACTTCTACCAGTGACTAGGATAAAGTGCTCTTTGTTTCAACGTCACAAATCATTCAGATTCCCATTCTGCCATTCTGACCTACAAAGACTCATGCTTTATTTGTAGTGGAGAATGATGCTTGGCATTGAGGAAGGGTGGAAGAGTTTGATGCGAGGTTAGTAAGTCCTTGTAGATGAGGTTGAAGCATTTACCTGCCAGAAGTTCTTTTTCACTGTTCAACCGCACTTTACTGATTGGTAAGTGCTTGCATTTCCTGATTGCTTTTGATTGAGATTGCCACACAGAGGATGATTTTTCCCTTTTTCTTTCCTGATGTTACTGATGGAGGGTTTTTTACAATGTTCTGCATGACCTTTTTGCCCGGTGTTCATCTTCAGTTTTTTGAGCTCTCGTATGGCATCCCCAGATTGCATACAGGATACTATCTGTCCCATCTTAGACAAAATACTCTAAATTCAGATTTTTTCCAATATGCTTCTCTTTGTGACACTCATAGGTTCCATACTACTCTTCTACACTTACAGCCTTTTGGACACTAAGCTTTTTGCTGGTAGCATAAGTACTTTTTCTCTGTTTACAATGCATAAGAAATTCCTGGCATTCACACATTGTTTTGAGCACTGAAAATGAGAAGGTGGGTGTCTGCTTAGAAAAATCCTTTTGCCTTTCTCATCCTTGTTCGAAGTGTAGCAAGCATACCTATTGCCTGCTCTAAACGCTTCTTTCACCATGCCAGAGATTATTTCTCTTTATCTCATTTCACATGGGATCCTTTCCTGCCTGATCTGTCAGCCACATCTAATACCTCAGGTTGTTTGCTTCACCTTTCTAGCCATATACATGCCTTGCAGTTCACACTCAAGTTCTTCGTAAATTACTTTCAACCTTGTTTATCAGCTTTATAGTAAATTGTACTAAATTAGTTCATGGTGAGTGATAAATAGAGTTTTATATATTTACATATTTGATGCTGTGGAGTTCATATATTATTTAGGCTTTTACTGCTTTGGAAGGTTTCTTTTTTAATGCAGCTAATTGACGTTGCAGTCATCTTAAACTCATTTGTTCATCTGGAATCTCTTATTTCAGCTACTCTGTGGTCAGCCTACATGTAAAAACATGATGGCTTAATTTTGCTAGAAATGTGGGTCAGTGCCATGCCCCTAAATCCCCTCGTCCCCAGGGTACAGCTGTTTGGGTTCAGCATCAATCTAGAGAGAGTATTGGTGGTCACCTCAAAAGAAAGCAAAGGAAGATGTTCCACTAACTTTCCCAAATCTCTCTGCTAGGGAGCCTCAGAGGGGCTCCCTCTCCCACTGTGAGGGAAGCTTTCAAGCTGAAGCTTTGTGCACAGTGTCCACCTGACCTCCCACCCCTGCCATGTCACAGCCATTGCTTTGCTCTGCCATTGGCCTGATCCCCCAGCAGCAGGCCCTTGTCCCAGCCTGGCTTCAGTCTGTCCCCATCCCCATGAAGGTGCACAATTCCCAGAACTGGGGCTGCCCATAGTCCCCAGATGCCCTGATCCTGCCTGGAACAGTGGGACAGCCCTGACTCTCAGTGCCTGCCCCTGAAAGCCCATGGAGAGACCTCTCTTCCTTCTGGAGCCTCCAGCCCCAACACTGCCATGGCAGCCAACTCACTAAAGTGAGCACAGCCAAGCCCTGGCCCATCCCACCTCTTCCTGATAATCAAAAGAATTGGTTTTGCAACACTGCATGCATCAAAACACAGAAGACACTCTGTAACAGCATTTGGAGAGAGTCCTAAACATGCGAGCACTGCAGAAGTTAAAATATGAAGATAAGGCAAAAGTGAGGAAAATGCAGAAAAACTATTTCCCATTAGAGGCATCACAAGAGAGAGAAGTTTTAGAAAAATTAAATAAAAATCCCTCAGCCTAAACATACTTTCATTTTTTTACTAATTTCAGGATTTTGTAGTTCAACTCGCTTTGCTCCAGTGATTCACTTCATTCTTGATGGTTTACTGAGCTGGGACAATAATAGACTGCACAATAGATGTTCCTCGTGTTGTACCAATTTCATGCATGGGGATGATTTTGGTGAAATGTACTGCTTATGAAAGGAATCAATAGGCAGTAATAGCCTTAGGTGGGCCAGGTACAGGGAAGAAGGAGGCTATATAGACTTTCCCAAGTAGGTCTGCCAATATATCTCTATTACTTGCAGCAGCTTGAGTCTTCCGGTCCAAAACATGCTGGAAATAGTGTTAGGGATCAATTTCTGATTGCTAAAGTGTCAAATACAATCTAAACCTTAGAAACCATCCAGCGAACAAATCTGACCCTTGGGATCTTTAAGACCCTGCTCAATTAGGTAATAGAGCTGCACCTTTCACCTTTTGTGAACTGATAATTGAAGCTGCCCTAGTCTATAATGTTTTTGTTGTTTTTCTCCCCCCAACTATACTGAATACTTATAATTAATATGCATACTCTGCTTGTTTCTGTTTGTGTGCATGTGTGTGTTTATGTATTTTTATACATATGCATCTACAAAGCTTTTTATATGGGGAAATAGTAAAGTAAGGTTGATACTTGGTAGATGTATAATCATACAAAACCGTTGCATTCATGTGACAGTCTTTGAACTTGAAAAAATATTTTTGAGAAAATATTACATCACAAGCAATAATAGAAATATTACATCACATGCAATACTGACTGTCTAGTGAAACATGAAAAGAAGAAGATGTCTTCCCTGATTGGTGAGACCAGTCTGAGACTAGAGAGGGGTAGCTCACAAGAGCATGTAGTGATAGGACAAGGGGGAATGGCTTTAAACTGAAAGAGGGTAGGCTTAGACTAGATATTTGGAAGAAATTCTTTACTGGAAGAGATTGCCCAGAGAAGCTGTGGATGTTCTATCCCTGGAAGTGTTCAAGCTCAGGTTGGGTGGGTGTATGAATGGCATGATGATCCTCCATGCCCATGGAGGAAGGGTGGAACTAGAGGATCTTTGTAAATCCCTTCCAACCCAAACCAATCTCTGATTCTCGGATTCTGTGAACATGATAATTTTTTCCAGGCTATACAGAATCACAACTATATGGTAACTGATGGAACACTTAGTTTTGCAGTAGCAAAACTCTTTAAAGTGATGAGAGATATCTTAGAAATAGAAATGAATAAGAATCCTTACAAAGAAGAAATGCATTGAATTCTGTTTTGTCATTTTTCTCTTTTGTACTTGGTTATGATGTGAGAAGAAGGACTTTGACTTCCAGAGACATCAATCAGACATCTTTGTGGCAAGTCCAATGGCTTAACCTACAACCGTGCATTGTGTGAGAGGAAAAGAAAACCAATTATTAACAGGCTGTTCTGATGCACAAAGAAAACCAAGCAGAATAAGGCACATATGGATATAAAAAAGGAAAAAGACTTGCCCTTCTCATTCAAGCCACTTGTATTTTGGGGCTATTTCTAACACACTCTCAGCCAGAAAATCTCTGTCTGTCATAACCTTTGTTAATGAATTACATACCTTATACAATATTTTATGTAAGTATGTCAAGAATAAATATTTAAGAATTACTTGCTGGTGAATCATAAACAATTGTGGAATTAAACTTATTTTTATACAGAACCAAAATGAATCCTAACTTTATCAAACTATGTGACCTAAGAGTTTGCTAACTGAAGGAAATGGAAGAACAGATATCTGTACTAGAAACAGAGCCAGAAAAGATCTGTTATGCTATAACTTCTCTGTGTCTTCTTCAAAATTTAGCATCAGATTTTGTAAGTTGAAAATTTTGCTATAATAAAGCAGTGCTTTGGTTGTTTTGTTTTGGTTTGGTTTTTTGGTTTTTTTTTGGTTTTTTTTTACATTTTTAATTTTCAGGTTTTTAAAGCTAAGAAATATTTTCTTTTAATTATTTTTGAGCAAATCACAGGCCTTTGGATTATTGCTTCAAGGAGGAGCAATGCAAAATGAGACACTGATCTGGCACAAAACATGTATGTAGAACACATGCTTATTTGGAACATGTCAAACATACACACTTGTTCTCAGAAGAGCAAAAAAGCTTGTGAAGGGTCTAGACAAGTCTTGTGAGGAGCGGCTGAGGGAGCTGGGGTTGCTTAGGCTAAAAAAGGAAAAGGGAATATTCTATACTCCATCACACCTTCTCTCAGTGCCTAATCTTGTGATCATCCCATTTGCACAAGGTTCTGCTGCTCATCAATCATTTCTCAGATATGTTTGGTTTCCTCACAATAGCAAAAAATAATGTAGAAAACTAGGAAATAAGATGTCTGCCATTTTGATGAATCATATTAAAGGTACTCATTTTTTGGATAAAAAATATAAGAGCCCTACTGAAGCTTTTCTCATACATAGGTTTTTGTGGGATATCAGCATTCAAGACCTATAGAAATGACAGTTCTGCAAATGAACAATTAGTAGTCCATAAACGCATATTATGTATGTTTTAAAGGTATCTGTATGAAAAGCAAAACATGGAGAGAATGGCTGAACTGGTGACAGTTTTCTTCACGTGTATTTGCAACAGATTTATTTTCCAAAGTTTGCTTAGCATTGAGATTGTGTTCAAATAATTTCATAATCACTACTGTATTTTTAAAATTCACATTTTCTATTGATTTAGTGGCATGTTATAATGCTAGCAATGTAAAAGGTTTTACTTTCAATCAATTGCAGGATTCATATTCTTAGAAATTATTAAAATGTGCTATTAGACACCTGTCTGCTTCTGAAAATAAAATAGTGCTAATGAATATAAATGTAATGCCCAAAGGGAGATGTTTTTGTAGAACCTTAGATGATACCACTTCTTCCATAATCTCACAAATCTTTCATTGTTGCCACCAGTACTTCTGGGTTGAGTCTTTCATAAATGAAGCTAGTTCTCTCTCCCTTTCTTTCTTTGAATGCCTTTACTTATTTTGTTTTGGGGTATTTTTGCTTCTTCATTTCTTGGGTTTGTGTTTCTGTTGTTTGTGGGGGGTTTTTTGTGGGTTTTTTGTTTGTTTTGGTTTGTTTTTTTGTTTTTGTTTGTTTTTGGTTTTGTTTTTGGTTTTGTTTTTGGTTTTGTTTTGTTTGATTTATCTAGGGCCAAATGAAATGTATCATTATTCAACAGTGATAAAGGTCAACTCCCTGTTCAGTTTGCAGTTGGTAGACCCCATCTGTGAATCTTAGCATCAACCATTTGTTACATCTGTGGTGGCATTTTCAGATTTATACCAAATTGTTGACAGAAACCCATTCACTCTGAAGTAACCTGTAAGTAGTAGATGACACTGTGCAGCACATCAAGTTAGGGAGCATTATGCATGTCTACGATCCTTTAAGCAGAATTTCCATTTCCAGATCACTAGTCTAAGGTTCAAAGTTATCTCTGGGCAGGCCTTTATGGATAGATATGAGGAACTTTTGAACTCTAAGATTTCATTGTCTCATCTCAATCCCAGGGCAAACCCAGGGGTACATCAGCACCCTCCCCTCACTTCACTGCATACCATAATTTCTGAAGAAAGAAAGCAATGAGTGTGAGCTGAAAGAGAGTTTTTTGTACTTTGCTCAGTTCCTCAGTCTGGATGAATAAACACAGTTATGCAAGGGCACATGTTACTGCCAATCTGTTTGCCTTTAAAATACTAACATAAGTCTGTGAAAACAATCCTGATCACTGCTTGTAAATGCGAAACAATATTTACAGAGTAGCTAAGTCAAGACTAGACATTTCTCATAATAAAAATGGCTTTACTTTTCCATGAAATAAAACAATCAATGAACTATTAGTCCTCATGGGTTTCACGTACCATCTTCTTTCAATCTAACGTAAAACATGTACTGGAAAAAATGTGTTGTTTTTTTTTTTTCTCCAGAGAACCATGAAGAGGGGGAAAGAGAATGACAAATAAGTTATTAGGTTCATGTTTATTTAAAAATGAAGTCTTCTTTTAAATAAACAGGCCTAGAGCTACCGGATCAATATTAGGATGTGAATAATGTTCTGTCAAGGCTTCCAAAAAGAAATGTCTGTTCTTTCATCTTGATATTCCAAGGTCAAAAGGAAGTTAGTGCCCCTCACGCTCTTGTTCTGTAAATAAACTGTCATCAGCATCTTGCTTCTCTAACCAGGATGAGACATGAGATTTTTCTGTCAAAATTTGGTACACCAATGGAAGTGCTACAGAAGCTGTTAGAGGAGCAGTTTGCTGATCTCCTGATACAGCTGTCATTTATTTTTCAAGATCCTGTAATTACAATGAGCATTGTAGTACACACAGTTCAGCAGAAAAAGTAGCAGCCTTGCTGTAAAGAAAGTGGAAGATTATTTTTGATGAAAAGAATACTGAAAGCAACCTAACAGATTTCTTTGTGACCTCAGAAAAAATCAATATGCTTCCATATTTTTTTCCCCAGCATATCTTTCCAATTGTATTGGAGGGGAAAAAAGCCTATTCAATTTTCACATGTGCACAGTTACTGGATATATGAACTAACTTATGCAGAGTGCTAACAATTTCAGGATCAAGTTCTTGAAAATATATTAGAGAATACAATATACTGGCATTGTCATGGAAGATTTATGTATGTTGATGTTTGTCAAAGTGGTGGCTACCACTACAGCCTGGGGCTCTCCTTTCCTGGAGTTCTGTGCAGGGGACACAACTCTGCTGAAGAGCCCCAGGAGGCCTCTTTGAGGTCATGCCTGCTGCTCCTATCTGCAAATGTGACAGCACCTGCTGGCTCCAGCTCTGTTTGATCCTGGACTAGTTGAAGGTGCTGAGCAACACGAAGGGGATGACTGGAGATGCAGAGAAAGAGACGGAAGGCAGTAAGCACACCAACTTGCCTGTTCTGGTCTGGCCCTGAGGTTCCTTCATTGTCATGTTCCAGTGAGTCTCGGTGTCACATCTCACAGTAGAGATGGATGGTGCCTCCTGCCTTACAAGACTTCATCCTACTTCTCTGACTGTCCCCTCAGGACAAGGCTGTGCAGGTGTCTGTCACTGCCCACAGGCTGGGAGTCTGTTAAAGCTCTTTGATCCTTCAGGCTGCTTGAAATGTTTTTGCTTTAGTATTTGAAAGTAAGGACTGAGCACTCTTCATCTAATAGAGCAGTTTTTGCCTCAGAGAGCAGAGGCCCAGGGGAAGTAACAAACCTTCCTTTCTTACCTATACCCCTAGGCAGGAGACCAGAGTGTGGGCACAGCCTGGGCTGAGCTAAGCACAACAGGAAAGGAACATAATTTGTCATGACTCAAGCAAACCTTTGCTCCCTGATAAAGGTCAGAACTCCATTGTGTCTTCACAAGTCTTCCTCAAAACTACTTAAATGGGAATGACATACTTCTATGGACCATTCTTCATTTTCTTTCACAACCATCACACTTTTACACCTTTGCTGAGCAGAAAGAAGAGTTTAAGGCTTTCCAAGTCAGACTCTTATTTGGAACAGAAATTACATAAAGCTTCATATTCTCCTACAGATTTGTTTGTCAGCTATGCACAAATTCTCAGTACTTCTGTACATGGTAAGAAACAAGTCATGAAAATTCTGTTTCAGTGTAACCTGACCAGTGTTTTAAGCTATGGATGTGAACAGCCAGAAAAGTGATCTGAATGGAAGGGAATAGTTATTGAACAGAAGAAAAATATCTGCTGAAATAGTAAGAGGGAAAATGGCTGGGAACTAGTTGTGTGAACCAGAATCATCCTTGAAAATTGCAGCTGGCATCTTTGAAGTACAGCTGGGTACCTAGAAACCAGAGACATCCTGGGATAACATGGATAATTGTAAAAATATGGAATTATAAGGGCAATTTACCCTCTGAAATGGGGAAAAATTGTCAAATAAAAGGGAAAAATATCCTGAGAAAGTAAGAGTCTGTAACTACCAGTAACTGTAAAAGCAGGGAAACAGCCTGGAAACATAAGAGTCAGTCTGCAAGAATAGAAAATATTGTTATCTATTGGCTATCCCAGATGAAAAAATAGAAAATAACAGCAGTACTTGCTGCTGAATCAGGGCATTCAATAACTTTTTATATCTCTGTGATATAAAAATGGCTTAATTTTTACCCAAAGTGGACTTTCACTCCCTTAGAACTTCCCATGCTGCATATACTCTAAAAAAAAAAAAAAAAGTGGAGAAATTTATAAGGCAAACTCCTCTGTGTTGGTGTGTATCATAGAATACTGTTAACCCAGGTCAGAGTCTCTGCACCTGCAGGCTGGGTAGCCCTAGGCAGGTCATGACTGCAACTGTACCCAAAGCCAAATATTTCTACATTCTTAGCTAAGGTAGCTGGCCATACCAGTATAAGGAGAGAGAAAGATGGTGGATCTAGAGCAGTATGATCTGAGACAAAATCACTGATAAGTCAGAAATTATTATTTTCTTTTTGCGACATAGAAGTTTAAGAGATCTGGGAGCAGGGTCTCTTCCTGCCCACAGGGATAGCCATGCCTCATGACTTATAAAGTCTCATGATGGTGATCACACCAAGCATTCAGGACTCTGGACTAACAAGCTGAGCATAGTTCATTTTCTGTTTTCCTCTGCTCAAGGAATTACACTATATTGCCGATGCAGACATCAAAGAATTTCACCTTTGGCCTTACCCAAGTCCAAAGTATTCTAAAACAACAACCTCTCCACTCTGAGCAAGTCCACACTTCATGGTGCCAATTAGCACAGACCTATCTAAGTGAGCTAAACAGGTATGGATGTGTTGAAAGTAGTTTTAAGCAACAGACAAACAATACCAGCAATTAAGAATGTAATATTCATTATTTTTGAGTTTTCAGAAACATAAATCAATTTGAGTATAGTGAAAAATATTTTTATTATGAGACTGGTAGGTTTGAAGCTTTACGTGGCTACATTGTAGACATATGCATGATGAACAATGGAAACCTTCCGGTCAGACATATAGAGAGAAATAAGTAAATTTGGGGCAACTACTCATATAACTTAGCTCAGACAAATGTTTCAGGATTTAAAGGCCTTTGCTGTAAAACTTGCTCTTTTTCTCTGCAGACTAGGTAAGTTAACATGGCTAGTTTAGATGTGAACATTTGCATCCTAGGGATGATTTCTACAGACAGATAATTAACTAATGTTGAGCCTTTCAGATTACTGCTGGCTCATTCTCACAGATGGAATTTGTTTGTCCAAATTATGAATTATATGTTGAGAAATTTGATCAAACATGCTTCTGGGTCCTGTCTCCAGAAAAAAAAGTCATGAAGGCAGTTTAGTTACCACATTAAGGATTTTATTCTTTCAGCAATAAAATACTTAAGGTGTAAACAGGTTTAAACATGGATTTAGAGTGGCATTGTCAAGAGTCTTCCAGACTGTCCCTTTTTCATGATGTAAAAAAATTAAAGTTTGCATTGACTTCTAGAGATGAATTTAAGTCAACAGGCAGTACTTATAAATCTCAGCACTAACATAAGTGACGTGTTAAAAATATAAAGTTCAGTCTAAAAGGAGATTTAACCTTGGGAACACTATAGTTTAAATTACTATAATAATTTCAATTTTACATTTTCCGGTTACTTCTAAAATGCACTCAAATTATTCTCAGCACATTTATATCAATCTTATTATGAAGTCATGGGAACAGATTAATTTCCAGAAATCAAATGCTTTCTACCTCTCTTTAATATTAAATAGTATTTGGTTATCTAAGCTTAGATCTGTACTTGTAAATTAGGGGGGTATGTTCTCCAACTATAAGATTAAGTGGCAGAAAAAGACTCAGTCCAGAATAGTTTAGGATAAATATTTCCTCTCCTACAAACAAATATCCATATTATTTGCTGAAAATGGTACCTATATCAGTCATTGTCAGTGAAAAGATTATTTGGAATAAAGTAAAACTTGAATGAAAAATGTTAAATCATAGAAGGTTGTTTCTATAAATGATAAAGTTATCATCTATGAAAGGACTTGACTACTTCAGTGTCTAATAATCTGTATATGAACATGAGACCCTGCATGCTGTAGAGGTTGTATTCTGGCCACAATTAAATACTGAATTTACATGTTTACTGTATTTCAAAGACAACCATGGGCTGACATTTACATAATTTAGATGTACCAGGTGAACTGTCACTGATTAGGCCAGGCTTATGACACACTTCTGTAAAACATAGCCAGAAAAAAACATACTGTGAGACCACATATATATGAGGCTATACTAAGTCCCAAGACTCTCTGGCTGGAATCCCACCCTGCCCTGAAATTCAAGTTAATTAGCCAAATTGGTTTAGTAATCAGCAATTTCTCATTCCTATATTCATGTTTTGGATGGTTAAATATTTTGAACAAGGATTGTATTTGTTGTTTTTTTTTCTTTAAAAGGTTAATTTTAAGTCAATGAAAAGAGTTGAAATGAATAAACAGATTTTTAGAGAAAATATGCTGCCAATCATATTGTCCACACTTTTTTAACAATCATGGAAAAGATCAAAAAGACAATCCAACCCAATAGATGCTCAACTAAATAACAGATCCCTTAGCCCACTACTATGAGTCATTAACTGAAGTCATAAATAATCCATATTTATAAGATGGATATTAAAATTTTAGGATGTTAGTTACCATTTAAGAAAAGCTTGCCTATAATTGATATTTATACTTGCTGCATTTGCTATTCCCTTTTCTTTTAAGTGTTAAGCCAAGGCTCTCTGTTCAAGCCGTTCATTTATTTTTTTCTTATTATTGATAACACTTCTCTTAATTCTACTTTATAGTTCAGTAACAATCTCTAATATTCAAATCTACAGAATGCATTAGAAATAAAATGCATGCATGTTCTTTTTTAAGATTCATTTTTATGCCAAAAAAGCACTTCTGTCAGCAAGAAAGATGTTTTATTTAAGCTTTCATGTCTCCTGAGTGTGCTTCTCAAAAGAGAAGAATGGGTTATTTATTATTTGAAAGATGAAGGTGGTATTAGAAGACTTGACTATTACTCTTTCCTGCAGCTTCTATATGGCAATAAAAATTACTTCTAATGTCTTTGATGTTTCTCTGTGTACTTTCAGTATCTTTGATACTTTAGGGAATACCTTCCTAGCTGCATGCAAATGATTATGTTTTTTACAGAAAAAGATAATCTGATTTGTCTCTAGTAATTTTTTCCTTTATGCTTCTAGGTATAAACTATTTTGATAGAGTTAACTGCCCGTCAGTTAACTCATATTTTGGTGTGTTACTTTTGTTTCCCAGACTATATTACTACACAAACTATTTAGTCTATTCAATTAAGCTATCACAGCATGCCATACAAAGTAAATCTATCAAAAATAAAAAATATAAGACCTCTTTTAAACAGAGATTTCAGATTCTAACTCAATAATGTAGGCAATTGTGCATCATTAAATGGATGACTGAATAGCTACATATTTAAAAGAAACTTAAATTCAATATGTGATATTCATAACCAGAGATTTCATAGGAGATCATTTTACAAATTCGACTAATGGATTAGTAAAAGTGAATGCTTTGTCTTCAAAGTCTAAATCAGGATTATTAATAGAGAAAGAAAGAAAAAAAAAACCCCAAATGGCATATAACAAAAGAAAAAAATTAGGACCTTCACAACTAATAATAGACTATACCTAATAAAGATACACAGGAAATCATTAAAAATCACAGAGAAAAATATCAGGTGACATTTTAGAGATACCAGGTTATATGATTTTATATAGATATTATATTGTTCATATTATAAATATTGTATAAAATATTAGTGTTATGAGATTATATACTAGAGAAAAATACCAAATTAATAAAGAAGCTTTTAAAATTTTAGTAAATATATTGTATAAATTAGCACAAGTTTTCCTGTAATTCATGTGATGCAATGTGTTTTACTATCAGGAAAAAATTGCATGAAAATTCTGCAGTGAATGATTATTTATAGCTTGAAGAATTTATCCTTTTTTTTTTCTACTAAAATACTGGAAAATAAACTACACAAGCAATTTCATTGTCCTGAAAAGCAGGGCATGCCAAGTCACTTAGGACTATAAGCAAATATTTCAGATGTCATGGCAGTTTTTAAATAAGAAGTATTATTTGTGCTCAACTATTCATGGGGTAGAGTGTACACTGCTGCAACCGGCACCTGAAATTTTCTGTGAATAAAAAGCTAGTACAAACAGAGTCACAACAGTATCACGAGTAGAAACAAAAAATATTCTCGGTTGGCCCAAGAGTGGATGACTAACTGACTTGTACCTTTCACTGCAGAAAACAGGTTAAAAAGTGCCTCATTGCAACAGTAGTTAGGGCAAATTCTTCCCTCTAATTAAAAAAAAAAAAAAAAATCCTTATGTGGAACTCATTTCTAGCATGAAAAGGGCCTCTTCCATATTTCGAGGATAAACTGATGTTATTATTCATAGCAGTAACTATGACTCAGACTGCTCAGTGAATTCCAGTCGCATACTTCCAAAACTGCTCTGAAATAATCCTTCCTATCCTCTTTCTAAGTCTTACCCAAGTCTGAGCTCCAACTGGATTACATATTTCTCTTCCTGTTATGAAGAAAAGTATTGAGTGCCACATCCACAAAACCTGCAACCACTGTTGGTCTTTGGGTGCTTATTCTGCAACTTTCCCACTATATGAAAAACTGAATTGGCAATAATTTGTTTAAAAAACCCTAAAAACCAACAACGAAAAAACCTGCTCCTGACATTTTCTTGTTCTGGCACATCTGAAGAAAATACTTATCTTTGGTCGAAATGTATCATCTTGCCTTCAGTGATTCATACATTCTACTTTCCAAAGGGGCAGGAAACCTGATGAGGCTTGTTTCAGCCTTTGAAATCTGCTTGACATTGCTTGTCACTATCTGGCTGGGCAATAATTTATCTTATGAATGAGAATTTTTTATGTCTTGCTACTTTTAAAAGTTTTCCAGTAGAAAATTGAAATCTGTATCACTGGCAATAAAAGCATTATACCTTGTTCTTAATTTAGATTTGGTTAAAATACATAAACTACAACTATGCAAACTTCATACCTACCAATAACATGACAGACTAATCAACTTACCAACTTGAGACTGGAAATCTGAGGGGTTTTTTTTGTTCATATGAATATTTAAACAGAAGGGATATTGTTGAGCTAAATAGTATCAGAGCACAGAGACTTCTGATGTTTAGTGAAACCTTCAAGTAGTACAGATAACAGAGTGCAATCCTGTGATTTAGCCCAACCCTTTTTAATGCAAGATTGATGTAAAAAACCCAAAAAGCAACAAGTCTTATGCTACTTTCATGAAAATGCCATAAAGTCATAGGAAGATTTCATTTATTATTAGCTTATTATTATTCTCATATAACCCCCAAACCTACTCTTGTTACTGTGTAGTAGTGCTTGTTCCAATATCTTCTGGACCTCCCTCCTTTGTTAATCCACATTCCCAGTTCCTGGGTATATTGACTTCATCATCAGTGATCTGATAGGTGCTTCTCACTTCTTTGTTAACCTTTGCTAAAAACAGTAAATTCCATCAGTCCCAATGCTGTTGGCATTTAGCCCTTTCTTCATTTTCATCCTTGTTCCATCCACCTAAATTAATCATCGCTATGACAGTGCAAAAGGCTTCACTTTAAATGGCTCAGCCAGTGGACATATTGCAACTTTTCACATTAGTCACTCCCAACTGACTACTGTTTGTCTCCACTTTCTTAATTTACTTTTTCCTCTTCTTTTTAGCCTTTTTCTCTATCCAGCTGAGACTATGCAGTTCTTAATATGCCAAATCTTGAGACACTTGTGTTCTTAAAGTGTCACGTAAGATGAAGATACACATGGAAGTGGATCCAAAATACTAACTTTAGATATTGCTGCATTATCAGTTAAACTGGTTTGAGGGTGGACTACCAGGGAAAGGGGTGGCTTCTTTCCCCCTCTTCCCTCACTACACACTTCCTCAGCTTTCTCAGCAATCACATGACATATAATGTAAACACCACTGTTTCTTATCAAGCAAATCTATTCCCTCCTGGTCTTCTCAAGGCCATCTAAATACTCAAATCTGCATAGCAAAGGCACTGAAAACATGTAGCTGGAGCCAAAGAAAAGGGTAACAGGCAGTATTACAAATCCTTTTCTTCTTCTTTTTTTTTTTTTTATACCTAGACCTATTGATTTCAACACTTCCATCACTTTCTCACAATCACTTCATTCATTTAAACACACAAGCACAGAGATTTCATATATGAGTACTCTCACTGGGTATTATACTGTCAATTGTCATATTCATTTCACTCACAATGAATGAAGATCCAAATTATCTCCATTCTGTTTGTTAAAGAATAGCTTAAAAATACTTTTTAATGGCGACCTACTGAATCAAGAGAAGGAATCATAGACTGTTTGGGGTTGGAAAGGACCTTAAAGATAATTTAGTTCCAACCATTCTTCCATAGGCAGGGATGCCTTCCACAGGAAGGAATGCCTTCTACTAGAGCACCTTGTTCAAAAACTCATTCAGCCTGGTCTTGAACAGCTCCAGAGATGGGTCCTCAAGTTCCCTGGACAACCTGTCCCAGTGACGCACTACTCTCACAGTGACTTTCTTCCTGATATCTGATCTAAATTGACCCTCTTTCCTTTGAAAACCATTAGCCTTCATCCTACCCCTCCACTCCCTGAAAAAAAGTCCCTCACCATCTTTTCTGAAGTCCCTCTAAGTACTGGAGGGCTTCAAATACCCCTGGAGCCTTCTGTTCTCTGGACTAAATAACTCCAATTCCCTCAGTGCATCCTCATAGGTAGGCGTTCCAGCCCTCTGATCATCTTTGTTGTCTTCTCTGGACTCACTCCATCTGATCCATGTCTTTCTTATTTTGGGGGCCCCGGAACTGGATGCAGCACTCCAGGTGGGTCCTTCTGAGAGCAGAGTAGATGAGCAGAATCACCTCCATGGACCTGCTGGTCTCACTTCATTTAGGATGCAGCCCAGGATACAGTTGGCTGTTGGAACTGTGATCACATATTACTGAGTCATATTCCATTATTCATTCACACTCTCAAGGCCTTCTCCTCCAGGGCTGCTCTCAATCCACTAATCAGCCATCTTGATCTCCTGATGGATTATTTTACATTTCAAAAAGATGACAAAATTATGTACTTTTCAAGATTAAACAGGACACATTTAACTTTCAATTAGCTATAATATGCTATCCACTTATAGTTTCTTTTGGGTACTCCAAATTATTAATGCTCAAATAAAGTTTGAAAGCATTTTCGATATTTGGATTTGTTTCACCTGTCTTTTACAATCCAAATTTTAGGTATGTGCTCTAGTCATACTGGTTTGTTTTCAGATTACTGAAACTGATAGAAATGTCTCCACTGATCTTTTTCAATTTTTGTTAATGAATCTTGTTATGATCCAATTATTAAGGTTCTTCAGAAATACCTCTGCCCAAATTAAGGTGCAAACGAGACCATATGCCAGTCAATAGTATGGGCTTTATTTGATAGTAAATATGAGAGAGAGAGAGAGAAGAAAAGAGAGAAAAGGAGGAGTAGGAAAAGAGGTGGGGGGGATAGAAAGAGTGACAGAGACAGAATAAAAGAATATCACCATCCGTGGATCCCAACGATGTAGCGTTGATCCTCTCCAGCTGGTCTTCTTGGTGGAGACGGTCCCCCAGAAAAGCACAGAATATCATGGGTTAATATAAGCTCAGGCCCGGGGCAATGTCCAGGCATGTCCCCCCCGGGGGAGGGAGCAGTCTCTTGCAGCAGACTCTGTTTGCATCATGTGCAGTCCTGTGGTGAAAGGCTGAGCACTTTGGGGGGTCTTTGATGGATTTTGACACCCCCTCAGCTGCCTCTCATGTGAATGTCCCATGGATGTGGCCTGTGGGCTGGAGGGTTCCACAGCTGGGCCAGTTTGTGTAACGGAGGATGGGTGTTGATTGCCTCTCACCAGAGGTTATGCCACACACCCGAAAACCTCCTCCTCCCTGCTCGGTTGGGGGGTGAAGTCTGTGCAAACCTGGCTTCTGCAGCTATGGTTTGCTTTTCTGTTATTCGTGGGATTTGTGGAAGCAGGTAGAGAGGTCAGGCAGACAGGCTCCAAGATGGCGAAGAGAGAACTTTATTTACAAGAAGTTCTTTTTATACACAGTAATAAGCAATTGTCTATTGGCCAAAGACAATCCACCCCTAAAGACCTATTGGTTATGGCTCGTACACCTCTAACACTAAACACAGAGATTAAGAAAGTACAGTTTATCTATACTCTCCATGAGAGAGAAAGAAAATCCTAAAACACTGCAACTACATGCAGCTGTGCTCTCCCCCACCCAAACTCAGCCAGGGATGATTCTCAGTGCAGCTGGTGGCTTTGGCCTTTGTGGATGCATACCTTTCCTTCAGCCTGAGGTGACTGAACAACATGTTTCCCTTTATCTCATCTCAGCAGTTTGACTTTCAGTCCAAAGTCCCAGTCAGGTATCTTCAGGGGAGGCTTCTTTGGTTGTAGTTTCTTTATAATGAGAAAAACTTCTATCAATGTTTGAGGTATGAACTATTTCAGCCTCTGACAAATCTCTAGAGGTTGTTTGATGGTTCAACAATTGTCTCATGATCTCTGTTTTGAAGATAGTTGTTTGATCAAGATTTACTATGATTTCTATGCTCCTAATCAAACCAGGAAATTGCATTTTTTTTGAGAGAGAACCTTTTCACACGGTTTTTATGCTATTCATATATTTAAAAATTGAGACTTTACTTAGGTAATAAAGAGCAGAATAATATTTTTTCTTTGTTATACATTAGGTTGAAGGTATCAACCAGTGCAGTACCTCCAGATGCAAAATTATTGTTTGGCAATATAATTTTCATTGTCAGTTAATGAGGTCAAGAAAAGAATATAGTAACATCATAGGACAAAATGATATGGCTATGTCAAATCTTGTCTTCTTTAAGTCTCTCTTTAAACACCTTCAAAATGCAGTGCTAAATTAGAAATTTATAACATCAAAACTGCTTTGGTTTGTTTTATTCTGTTTTGTTCATTGTCCTACTACATTAGCAAAGAGATGTTCCCCCCAGCGAATAATTTAAGATCTAGATTTTGTCACATATATAAGTGAATGGCAGCTTCAAAAAATCCCATCTTTAATGGTAATAATGGCAATAAAATCTAATTCAGTCCCTGCATTTAAAGTGACATGTACAAGTATTTAAAAACTATGTCAAAAGGTAGCATTTCTTAATATATTTAATTTAAAATTTTGTAACAAGTGCATTTTTTTCCAAATAAAGTTACAGGTTACCGTGACATAAACAAATGAAAATCTGGTATTGTTTACAGATGAACCTGACAAATGAATTTTAATACCACTTTATTAATTGAACATACCTAGCATCCTTTGGGTCTTTTTAATTCAAATAAGTTTCCATTTAATAGATATTTTTCATTTTCAAGGATTTCTGAAGTAACTGTCAAAATTGTTCTGAGTTTCCTCAATGTTCAACTGCCATGATGTATATTGGTGTAGTTCCCCATCATCTGTCTTTAGGTAAAGAACTCCAAAGCTTCTCCTACAACCAGCTGGCTCTGTTGTATTCTGGATCTTTACACTGTCAGATCCTGCAATCCTAATTAAAAAAGCAGTATTGAAGCTCTCTGACTTGTACACTGGGAAAAAGTAACTAATGGTATACCCAGTTTTCAAATTCCAGGCACTCAGCTCTGTTTTATAATGCCTGTGATTTATACACCCTCTGAGAATACCTTGGTTCCCTTGACAAGCTTCAGTACACTAGATTTCCAGGTGTTCTGAGACCCACAGGTTCTTCTGTGGAGACCTGAGGAAAAATAGACTCCATTAATTCAGCAATTAGAGGTTAGAAGCCATAAAATTTTCAGAAGTAACACCAAATCCTGTCACTGGTTACTAGTGGTCCGCAAATAGGTGGCTGTGCTGAAGTATGGCAAGTAGTTCTGGAATTCAGATGAGTCTGTATTATCCAAGAATCACCCTCAATATTTTCAGACAAAATGCTGTATGGTTTTATTCCAGAAATACTTTCAGATTCTATTCTTTGTTTTATAAGAAATAAAATAAAAAGGGAAAAAAATTGAACAAAATTGAACATGATATGTGAGAAAGTAAAATTGAACATGATGTGTGAGAAAATACAATTGGGTTTTCTAAGGATGGCAAATTTTGTCTCAAAAAGGTCCAAAGAGTTTGTGAGTCCAAACAGTGTTAAGTGTGTTAAGTAATTTTTTTATCTTGGGCTATAAATATGGTTGGTGTCAAAGTCTAGGTTTTCTCTCTTCCTTTGCCCTTTATATCCTTGGGAGAGTGTGCCTGTACTCTTCTTAAAAAATTAAGATCTGTTTTTAACATGTTAGATCAGACTGGGTCATTTCCACTGACTATTTTTTTATTCATTTTGAAGTGAACATTTTACACCTTCTGTAAGTGCACTTGAAAAGAAAATTAAACTCTGTACTAGGGATAGTGAAATAAAAGGGAACGTGTAAAGGAAAAAAAGGGTCAAAATAAGCATAGAAAATTGAATTACTTCTATAATCTCTATGGTTTCTTGTAAATAAATATTTTTTTAAAAAAAAGTTTAATGAAGTTTTATAACTGAGGCTAAAGCAGCTGATAAATTGATAGAGCTCTTATTTCTCTAGTTAAAGGAAGCCACGTCTGTGTTTCCAAGTAGCTTCACGCAGCTGGAGGTTAGATGGTAGAAGTTACAGTATGTGAGAATGTGAGATGGCTTTAAATCTCTATATTTAGCCAACTTCTCTGAGTTACTTCCAAAGAGTCCAAGTGTTTAGAATATGTTTAACCTGACTAGACAAACAAAGTAATTATTTTTGTCAGCACACATGCACAAGTCTAGTGCCATTTGAGAAGTTTTAGAGTGCTCTGCCTTTCTTTCATTTGCCACTCGAGAAGGGCCTGAATCTCATATGTTGTTTGTTGTCTCTGTCTACTCCATCAAAGTGTTTAATAAACCCCTAGGGTGTTTCAGATCACTATAAGTCCTGGTACAGAGTCGGGTCCTCAGTGTCTACTTTATGGTGAGCTGAATTTCTGTCCAGCTTACATTGATAGCTGTGACTATGGCCAGGATTAATTGAGGAAACATACATTTTTAGTGGTATTTTTAGGTGTTGTCAGGTACCTACTCATCTTCATCTGTCCCATAAAAGATTAAGTCTTGTTTTATAAACACCAGGTCCATAGAAATGTCTTGAGTTCCCTACGTGATCTCAAAGAGCACGTTTAGACAACTGTATCCTAAGATTGCAGAAATAAGACATTAGACACTTAATTCAAATGTCCACACCTACATTTAGACATCTACTTTTGGTTATCTTAATTTCAAGGTAAGTCTATCATCTATCTGTCTGTCTGTCTGTCTGACTATCTATCATCTTATTTTTCTTCTTATTTTTCTTATTTTTGTTCTTTATAAGTACAAGTTCTACTTGGCAGTAAATATTTTGCAATTTATAAGATATCTTCTGGTGTTTTGAGTTAGAAGGAAAGACAAAGCATAGTTATGGGCACTGTCACAATAGTAATTCAATACCTGCTGAGGAAACAAACTTCACAATATTACACTATAATGTTCAGCTTTAATGACCAAAATAAATTTTTTGAACAATATTCATAATGCTGTACAGATATGCAATACACTTGCTGCTATATGAAACAATGTTTTGTACATTTCTGTATATGACTGCCTTGCATAGATTCATCAGGGCAAGAGTATGCAAAATAATACTAGATGAAAGTGAAACCAAATCTAAAACAAAGAATTAGATTAAAACACAAGAAACAAACAATCAAAGAAAAAGGCTTGATATTAAATATTAAAAAATCTGACCAATCCTTCAAGTGCAAGATAAATTATGGGATGTGTCATTATAAAAATCTCAGCAGCTGCAATATTTTGCTATCATTTACTTGATAGAAACAGACCATAGATCAAAACCTTGAATATCATGTCAGACAAATGCATCTGAAGTTCCCCCTGCCTTTGATAAGCTATACAGAACACATAGAGGTAGAGTTTTACTTAACATCCTTTCGTATCTCAAAAAAGCAATATTATTAGATATTTTACTTAATGAAAATTTCAGTAACATTTTTTCCTCAAGCAAAATTCTTGCTAACACCTAATATTTCTCACTGATGTGCACTAGCCATATATAGTGATCATAATTCTACTTTGCTCCATCCAACATTTTTTTTTCCTGAGAGTGACCACTGTGGTCACTCTTGCACCATCTTTTTATTTTTCCCCTTTTCTATTTTTTTGTCTTTTTTTGTTTTCTTGTTTGCTATTAGGAAGCTAGTGATTCAACACAACATCTATCACTCCTAGTTTTTAATAATGTCATGAACATTTTATTCTTTGCAGAATGGTGCTGTTTGGGCTTTTCATTCAGCTAATTCTATGTAAGTTTTAAGACTGGATTCAGGAAAACAAATTGCTTTTTAAATTAAGTAATAAATGTTGAATGCAATGGGACTGATAATTTTCTTCTTTGTCTTTGCTCTATGTCTAAAAAAGTTTGGTAACAAACGGATATTTTCCAAAGTTAAATGTGACAATTTTTTATATTACTACCATTATTATTATTGTTATTGTTATTGTTATTGTTATTGTTATTGTTATTGTTATTGTTATTATGCAATCATATTATTTTCAAGGTGTACTTCCAAACTGATGCAACATGTTCCTCTTCCTTAGCTGCTTTCCTCTACATGTCAGTCCTGCAAATAATGGGTGTGAATCCTCTTGTCAATGAGGTGAGCACCCGATGGCAGAGTTACATCTCTTTCAATGACCAGCCTTTTCTGTGCGAAACTATCAGGAATTTGGCTGTTTGAGAAAGCCTCTCTGAATGAAAGTTACTCTAAAAGCAAAAGGCTGATATTCACAGCATCCAAGGAGAGACAATAATGAGGTCTGTGGCCATCTTTCTCAAAAAGAACTTCACACCAGTCACACATGTGTTACAGCAAGATAACCATGTGGGGCTCACATCTGTAATCCTAAAGCAATCTTTTTAGCTATTGTTATTCAAAAAAAGGCTGCTAGAGCTTTTACAACTTCCTGCACTAGTGTATCCAGTTAAAGCAGAAACAGAGTGTTTGGATGAGAGGCACACATTTAAAAATAGCATGCTTGAAAATGGTTCTCACATCATTCTGAACACCTTTCCAATAAAGAGGACATGGATAAGACTTTCTGTAGCCTAGAGTTCTAGTGCCATTCCCACATATCTTCCTACTAATTTTCCTCTTACTTCTAAAAAAAAAGTATTTCCCTTATTTATAATGATAATGTACATTGAAAATTGAAGTGCCCTACTGCATTCTCAAGTTTATCCATTATAAATGTTTCAAGTAATTAATGCTGAATTAATGTTTGAAATCTGTATGACATCTTCACTAATTTCAAAAGAATTATTTTGGATTAATGATAATACAGTAAATATCAAAAGAATTAATAATGGTTCGGATAATATTTTAAAGTGCCATCCTCACTTAACCAGAAATTTCATATATTTTTAGCAAACTCTCATGGCAGGTCTTTATAGTAAGTTACAAATCATCATTATTTCTTTTCATATTCTTGTGCTAATATTAATCAGAGTAGCTACTTATGCATATGTGCAGATATCAGTGCAGTAGTGGATCTTCTAGAATTACACAGTAATTGAATGTCAAGTACAGGCATTACAACTTAAAACAGGCATTGTTTTGAGATACTTCTCTGATGTTTGTGCTTTGTCTTTTTATTTATTTATTTCAAAATCTCCTTTTTCTCTTTTGTATTCTGGTTTTGCGTTTGAAAGAAAAGGCACGAAATATCAAACTGGTGTTTTCAGGAGATACTTGCTTTAAAACCTAACAAATTAAAAGGAAAACAGCTTTCAGAGAACAGAGTGATTTAAAGGGCCCAATCTGAAATACCCTGAGGATAGCCCTAAGGATGGGGAGTGCTCCACTGCTCATAATTTTCAAAATTTTAGTAACAGAGAAGGTGTTTCAAGCTGGTTACCCAAGACCATAGGATACCTTGAATACCAGCACAATGGAAAGTGGGCAAGCACGCTCCCTAGCAACTTTACAAGTCTTCGTGGTAGCAAATGTAACTTCATGGTAGCAAATGCTCTCCAGACAGTTCCTGGAGAAGAGCCATGGATGAATCATATTGTTGCCAAGTTTCAATACAATAGTAATTGTATTTAAGACGATAAGAGACTTAAGCTGTAGGTGTCAAATAGAAAGAAATGCTCTACCACTTCTCTTCAGGGACAAAAAAAATGTTCTGCTGTATTTTATTTTCTAATGTGGATGCAGGCATTATAAAAGACTGCAAATTCTTAAAACTATGAACAGTATTTGTTTAGTCCATTCATCCTTCCTCATGCCTGGAGTGTGTTTTAGAATATATCATGTTGATATTTTAGAAGTTCTTAAAGAGATTTGGAATCTTGTTGTTCAATTACATTAGTAAAATCAGTTATAAAACATCCCACCAAAGCCACAGATGTCAGGTATTTGTCTTTGTACAAACAAATATGTATCTTTTGCCAGAGCTACAATATTTGCACAACATGCTAGACATGATATTTTGAACCATTTAGATATTTAAAATATGGAGAAAAAGTGAATGCACAAGGACTAATTTCAGAGTTTTTGGCTCTCCTAGCTATTAAACAATGACATGAAATGGTAAATATACCATAAATCTTTAACAGAAAAATAACTTTTCACTACTTTTATTATTGCTATATAAAGAGCAAAAATGCAAGAAAAAAAAATCTCAATTTCACAACTAAAGTCAGTATTTCAAAAGCTGTGTAAATGGAACAGTTCCATCAGTCATGAAGTAAGTAAGAGTATCATCAATTTAGCAATAATTAATCCCTCCATGGATCATGACATTTGCTTATCTCAGACTCATTAAGTCAGCAGCAGAACATGCCAAACCCACCTGGCTTTCTGACCTCAAGAGCAATTAAGAGATCTTCAGAAAATTAAGTCATTCAAAACAATTAATGAAACTACAAGGTAGGGTGGATTTTCTTTTCATTAATCACACTGTTAATTCCACTTATGTATTTGACACATCACAACAATAACTTTTTCATCTCCTTGTGATTTTCCATTTTGACATGGGTGACAAAGCTTTGATTCTCACAGGACCTTCTGTGAAATTTGTGGTCTGTCTCTTGTGGCTTGTCATTCCCGAGTCTTCTGTGGCACTCGGCTCTCTGAAGACAATTTCAGAGATGAGATGGTACACTTGTATGGTAACTTCACTGTGACACATGTCTATATGATCCTCTGAGAATAAAGTATCCATAGCTATTTCCCTTTGCTGAAAGAAAATAGCACATGCAAACAAAATCAAGAGCAGTAACGGAGCAGTATAATGTACTGCCTGAAAGATTTCAGTGATAGGTATGTTTTCTTCAGCAGTATCACTCTTGCATTTTTAAAAATGTTTGCCTAAACCATCTTTTTAATATAATTTCTAAACAAAATGTTCAAAACATGGCAGGCAATTAGAGATTATTTTTAATTTTGTCTGCAGTCTAAAATTTAACACAAACTTAGTGAATATTGTGACAATTCCAAGAGAAAACACTGAAATGAAAAATTCCTGCTCATCTCTGACACACAGCTAACCACTATTCATTTTCATGTTTCCTTCATATGAGAACTAAAATTAACTTGCAACACTTGAATAAAAGGAAATAGAATAAAAACATTTTAAATACCCATTCTAAATCTGTGTTAAAGGAGACAGAAGAGGTAGAAAATGCACAGAAAAGATTAAGATAATTTATGTATGAAAGAATAAAAGACACCAAGAAGATTAAATTTAGTCTTTTCTGGCAGTTTCATAGCAACAAGTCAGAGATGGAAAAGGCCTATTAGATTATTCATTTCATCTCTCTGTCAAGGCAGGATTTTCTCCAAGTATATTTTTTCTCCTGCTTTGTCCTGTCTAGTGTTGAAAATGCTAAATGATGAATTTTCTACCACTACCCTTAGGAGACTATTCCAAATCCTATTATATCTCCCTGTCAGAATATCTACAGATATTCAGTCTAAACTTTCCATTTGTTAATCTTACCTCTTTACTTCTAGGATATCTGGTTTTCCATATAAAATAATTTCTCTTCTTTTCTCTCCCTCTCTTGTCTTGTTATCTCTCTCATCCCCCTTAGTTTTTGTTTAGCTAAACTCTTTTATTTTTAGATTATTCATCATTATTCTGAAGTTATTCCCTCTAGCTCCCTCTATGTATTTTTCTTCTTTTTCCTGAATTCTGTCATTTTGTTCTTATTTTTCTTATTTATGATATCTAAAATTTGCAGGAATCTAAGAGAGTAAACTGTAAACCAGTAGAGGATGAACCATAGAAATTTACATTAAACTGCTTACTTTCAGGAGCTAGGCAGAGAGTCATGATACTTCAGGAAATACAATTTATAGAAAATGCAAAGTCAATGTAGATAAATAAGGGAGATGTTATATAATGATTAAAATATTTAATTTTAATGTTTTCAACACACATTAAAACTATTAAGAGAGGCTCAGTCAAATCTAAATCACTTAAAAGTTTTTGTAAAAGAAAAAAGAAAAAAGAAAAAAGAAAAAAGAAAAAAGAAAAAAGAAAAAAGAAAAAAGAAAAAAGAAAAAAGAAAAGAAAAAAGAAAAAAAAAGAAAAAAGAAAAAAGAGTCTTTAGAAACACTGAAAGGAAGTTGACATGGAAACTGAAACTTATTTTAAAATAATTTACAAAAAAGTTATTTAAGAGCCTGTCTCTTTTTCATCTTGTGATTATAATTATTGCTTTCATCATAAATTAATATGAAAGTATGCTTATGAATTCCTATACCTAGATATATGTATGACTGGTGTATAAAGTCAAAGTTTAGACTTGATATCGACTTTTCAAAGGTAGCTTTTTCCATGTGAATGAATCTTCTTTTTCAATACAAATTCCTGCAATATTACATTTTCAGTGAACCTGTATGTGTGATAAAACTACAAGTTAAAACTAAACCACAGAAAATATATGTGCCAAAAGCCAATATAACTGATATATTTAAATGTTCTGCTTTCATAATATTAAAGATCTTTCTAGAAATAATTTAATAAATCTCTTTGTATATGTGACGTAATTCTACTAGATGTAATACATTTTGATGAATTACATATTGTCACAGTACAGCAGTGGTCACCTAAACCAGATACCCATATATCTATGAAATGGCTGAACTGTAAAATGAAGACATGAAAGGACTTTCTCAAATATAGCAGAAACACTGCAGTGAAATGCAGATCAAAATTAGACTCTGTCACTTAGTAATAAAGCCAATGATTTAAAATTCTAGACAGAAAATTAGTTCAGACTAGTTATATAGTCTTAAGCAGCTGTTAATACTAGGATTTTTCAGTCAGGTGAAGGTAAGGTTTCGATAATGACATGATTAAACACATTGAGCACAAGGACATCTGACTTTAACACCAACAGAAGTGTTACCATGTTCTGTTGTATTGAAGACCACAGTTGTCTCCATTTATTGAATGAAACAAACCATGAGAGTGATCTAATCCCATTATTTTCTTTCCATTGAGTGGATTAGAGACTGTGAAGGATTCTTAGGGTTTTTATGTGTCTGGGTTTTTTAAAATATACCTTGAAGTGCATGAAAAGAACATTTTCTCTTTTTTTAATACATTGTGGTATTTTAGTAGTATAATGTAGTGGAAATTTCATGTTTGAAGCAATACATTAAGACAGAGGAATTACTAGAAAATATTTTAGTTAAATTGACTGTAGAAATATATGTGTGTGCACTGACATCCAATGTATTTCTCCACATCAAAATTTTGGCTTAAAAACACACTGCTGAATGGACATTTAACCTTAATGTACTAATTGACATCTCTTTTCTGTCATCTGATTGCTCTGAATAGCCTAATGTATGTATTTTCTGAGTTTAGGTTTTATGTCTTCATTCTTGATATTGTAACATGGGATGACATCTTCTACTTCCCCTCTTCCCCCTTTCTTAAAAAATATTATTTAGAATTGCCTGAGTTGGAATGGACCCAAAGGGATCATCAAAGTCCAGCTATTGGCCCTGTGCAGGACAGACCCAAGAACCACACCATGTGTCTTAAAGTGCTGCTGAAACTCTTCTTGAACTCTGGCATGATATTAATGAAGTTGTAGCTGGATGTAAAAAGAAAAGGGTACCTGTTAAGAAGAATACATTGAAGTTTTCAGTCAGAAGTTTTCTTCTCTAATAATGTGCTGCCACTACTACATATTTTGTGCACCATTTTCTAAAAAAAAAAAAAAAAATTAAAAAAAAAAAGGGAGCAGAATATTTTTCAGATTACATAAAAACTGTTAAACTGTTTAGGTCACCCAAATAACAGGTCTCACTGACCATCTCAAGTTATGTGATATGATCAAGCTGAGTTCTGCCACCCTCAAATCAAAACTTTTGATAGAAAATTATGGTCTGCACTACGAATTTATCTTCACTGCAGCTGTTGCTAAACTTGAAGTCTTTTCAACATTTTGTTTTTTCACTAGTTTTACTTTTCCTTTCTCCTAACCAGTCGAAAGAACATGGCCCAATGTTTCACTTTTGCCTATTTATAGGTTAAGCTTTGAGTAAGTCTGTACAGGGAAATGACTTACACTTAGAAGAGGCTTAAGAGCAGGTGTCTAGAATTGAAGCTGTAAACAGCTCTAGTCATTTCTTAAACAGAGTAGAGGCAAAGGAGTGGAAAAGGCTGCTGATGACAAACTGGAGAAATATTCTTTATTACGTTATTCTAAATTATTAGTTTCAAAATGACACTTTTCGACTGCACAGAAGTTAACAGAAATTTTGTAAACTGCTTGACCACCTTCTAGATGTAATAATATTTAATCCTCCTTAACAGAATGTCATACTGAGTTATGTTGCCTTTGCTAATCAAACGCAAATGTCACGACTGCAGCATATCTTTTTCAGATTACTTAATAAGTCTAAAGAGTTTGACATTTCAACAGATTCTGCATTCTATTTTTTTTTTTTAAAGAAGAAATGCAGAAAATGACCAAACCACTAAATCACTTACTAGGAAATTCAAAATATCGAAACCTCAAGGCTTTATTTCTCCTTGTTTCTTCCCTGACACCAGACACCACTATTTCACAGAAAATATAACAAAAAATTAAAATTTATATTTGTGTTTTACCAGGCTTTAAAGAAAGTTCTTAATGTGTGTTTTTCTATAAATAACACTTAGAATAGGAAAATTTGTGGATGATAAGAGGTATCTTTTACAGCTGAGGCAGGTTTTATTACGTCATTGCATCACTTAGCTGAAAAACTAATGTTTTTCAACTTTTTTCATCCTTTTCTCAGAAATTTATTCAAATTTGCTTCATGTCTGTATTTTTAAACTATCCGAATATTCAGCCTTCTGTACAGTTCTGACATGCAATACTGCTCATTCCAACTCCTTCTACATTGTTTAGAACAGCCAAAATGGAAACCAAAGATTGCTATTTGCATGGAACTCTATCATTTTGTGGCTCTCTTTGGATGTAATGTCTCTTATACAATATTCTTCTAGTAATCCAGCCATTTCCTTTCCATTCCACTGCTTTTTTAAAAAAACTGTATTTTTTAAATATAAATCTATTTCTCCTTAAAATGACAGATTTCTTTTAAATTAAGAATAATTAACTAACCAAGGGGCTTTCAACGCATTCTTAAATTTCTTCTCCCCCATTACACAATTTTTTCCTGTTGAGCACTTCTCAGAAGTGTCTAGGCTTCTATGTGTAGATTTAAGTGTGCTTCATTTAGAACAGGTGGTGTCAAGTGTTAAGAAATATTCCTGAGATTTGTGTGAAGAGGCAATCTCTAAAGACTCCTTAAAGTGATTTTCAGAGAATAAAACAAGGAAATAAAGGGAGAAGAAAGATTACAGTAATCCCATAAAAAACTGTACACGGAAGATGTACTGTTCTTCTGGAAAAAAATAGATTTTGTCTCCACGGTATTTGTTAATCCAACGTCATTCACAGACTCAATTATAAAATCTAAAACAGTGTAAAAGGAAAGTTATATAGTGAACAGTTGGCAACGGAGAAGAAAGCAAGGACAGGAAAATTTTGTAAAAGAATATCAAACTGTACATTTATAGACAGCCAATAAAGGAGCTTTTTTGCACTGTGTTGATCAAACATCACATTAATAATGCTTTGTATTTTGTATGACCAATACTTTGTAACAAAATCAAAAACAAAAAACCAAAAACAAAAACAAAAATAAAAACAAAAACAAACAGACAAAAAAAAGGAGATACAGGAAGAGTCACAAAATTATCAGAAAGCACAATAAACCCAAAACACAAAAACTGTCCCTACAATTTTATTATTATCATTTTGAGGACACAACATTCAAATGTCTGGTTGTAATAATAATATTTTATATAAGAGGAGGACACATTCTAATTATTTTCATTATTAAAAATAATAAATAAAAACCTGGAAAGCATGCAGGAAATCTATATCTATATATGTCGAGGTTTGACCCTGGCCAAATGCCAGGGACCTATGATGTCTGCTCCCTATGCTCTCTCCTGCCAGGTAAGTAGAGGAGAGGAATCAAACTAACACAAACACACTGGACTCATGAGTTGAGATGAGGCAGTGGTGGGGAGGGGATGCACGAAAAACATGAGCAAACAGGTGAGAAACTTAAGTTGCAAAGTGATTTATTAACCTAACAGAGTCAGAGGACAAATGAGAGGTAAAAATAAGCTCTTAAGAAACCATTTCTT
>VZTX01022113.1:84711-147087 GCA_013400915.1 Pardalotus punctatus | reverse complement strand
GGGGGGACCTGGAAAGAGGAATCCAATCTGCACATTAGGAAATTCTGAAAGTGATTTCAATAGAATAGTGGCACATAGGTTCTTCTATACACACTTATTTTTCTACTGTTGCTCATAAACATCATTCACTCTGTCAAATGCCTTTTTTATACTTACAGACAGCGAAGAAAAATAATTCTCAAGAATTTTAAAATATTTTAAAATCCTATACATACTGCTTAAAAATATGAGAAAGAATATCTGTATCTCCTCAATTTATGAATAATTTACAGAGAAATATGAAAGGGTTGAACAATGTAGTGCTTTCCTCTTTTAGTCAGAACTATGATTCTGAGCATAGATTTATAGCTACTCTGTTGCTTAATTAGGTAACTGCATTTCCTATCAACCTCAGTTTTAACCCTTTTTTCGTTTTTGTTTCCTGTTGCTACACATTTTCAAGATCTCATGAGTAACCTGTTACTTATGTGCAGAGACCAAGAGCACAAATGCAGATTGTGTCTCTGTGTGTGAAGATGTGTTGTAACTTGATAAGTTATACTTTAAGTGAACTGCTGACAGAAGAATCCAGAATAAAATTTCAAGAAGACTTGCTGTGACTCATTTCTTTTGCTGTGACTGATTTGATTCACAAAGATTTGGAGTATGCCTCTATGCAAGGACCTTGTGGTTTTTTGCTGCAAGTCCAAGCATATGAAGAGATACTGTTTGTATTGGCTGAGATACACACAATACCATTTATGTAATTAGCTTTCAGATAAAGTGTGAGTACATAAACTACTGGAAATTTTTATGCTGTTAATCTCTGTCAAGTTGAAATCACTTTTTTAGGATTTTCTTGTCAAAACACAACAAATCAACCCCAAATTTATTGCCATCTTTGTCTTTGTAGATGTTAAAATGCATAGACTTGGAGCTCAAAAGTAATTTGAGATATATTTATTACATCTTAAAATGTTATCATGTAACTATACTTTGCTACTTTATGAGTAAAAAGAACACTTTCAGTAATGGTTTACATAGGAAGTTCTGCATGATAATTCGTGAGAGTTTGTGTGCTATTTTAGAAGAAAAAAAAGATTCAGTAGAAAAAAAGAAAAATCTTTCAAAAAGGCGTGTAAAGGTTCTAATTCTGTATCAATTGGTCCACAGCACTGATGTTAATTGAATTTTTGGAGCTAGTATAAAACAGGACACCTTTCAGTTGTTTTCTGAAGCATTCCTGAATAGAAATTAAGTGGCAGCAATGACATGATAACTGGGAATTCTGAAGGAAACAGGGCATAAATGTAAATTCAGATTCTTTCTTTAATGAAGAACATTTAAGTCATAGCAGTAAAGGCAAAAAAAAAAAAAAAAAACACTGCAAAAATAAAATTAATAGAAGCTGCAAAAGAGCATTAATTTAAATAGAATGAAGTTACTGGATGTTTTCTTTTTTTCCTTTGACTTGCAAGTCAGCAATACCACAGAACTTCAACGGGCTTTTTTATGTGTCACAGATCAATAAGCTAGAGACATGACTGTAGTTATTACCCCACACCTACAATAGTGGAAGAGCACCCAGAAACACATATCTCACAACCTTGGATGTAGGTCTGAATGTAAATCCACACTCTGGGTTGTATGGTCTTTTGTAGTCTGCTTGGTCTTCCCTAAGAGGAGTGAGTGAGTTTTCATCTGACACTCAGTGTTGAAGTCATGGTTGACATGCTCTGGACAATATGGACTTTTGTAATTCTGAGCTGTTAGGATAAAATTTGGAATTTCATCCACATGGATTATTTAATTTTGCATGTAAACCATTTAAAATCATGGTTTGTACAGATTTGTACCTGCTAATTTTTAAAACATTATGCAATTTGAGGAGATTGAACTATTTTATTTTTTTATTCTATTACGGAAAATGAATTATTAAACCAAATTTCTCCTCTCTAGTAATAACTCTGTTTTCTACTAAATTTCATGAAGGAGTTTTGCTCTATAATCCATATTGATTAATTTTCCTCTACCAACTGGGCTTCCATCCTTACAAAAGAAAATTTTTCCGGCATGATTATGCACAAAAGCTCATCCAGAATCAGGCTTGGTTGAAAACATGGATTATAAAAAAAAAAAAAAAAGAACAAAAACCATACCAAACCAAACCCCAAACCCTTAATGAGACCAGTGTGCTTACATAAAGGATTTGGGCATAAAGACTGTAGTGTTATTACAAATAGAAACACATTAAATAATAAGTTGGAAGTAAACAAACTTCTATGCTTATTACAAAAAAGTTTTTAGGAACATAATCAAATGAATTGGTGTCAGGGCTAATAACTCTAATTTAACAGCACTGTCACTCTTGTAGGCAAGCCAGTATCTATTACACAAACTACAGTTTGTGTTCTCTCTGAGGACTCAGAGAAATAATACTGAGTGGTGGACAGTGAAGGAGAAAGATAGATAATTCTCTTTGAAAATTGCACCTACCATTCAATATAATTATTTTAATTTCCCCATTCTTCCACAACATCCATTAAGGAATTTTTTATTATTTCTTTGGAAACTCTATACAGCACAGAGTTCACTGAAAAAAATAACCAAATAATTGGTGATTAAATTTCAGATAAGCCAAAAATTATATTTACTGATGAATACCCAAAGCCTTCTGATTTCTAATGTTCTTTAAAGATTTCATCAATGTAAAAAGCAACCCTTAACTTCATGAAAGTTTATGGGATTTGTTTCTTTTAAGAAATCTGCTAGTTTAAATTACATTAGAACTCTTTGCCATTGTTTTCACTTGTTTTGAACTTAACCTAGTTTGTGTCTCTGTTACTGCTTTCTCTGAACAAAACGGGCCATACCAAATCTCTTAATCTAATTTCTTTTATGTAAACAGTATCTAATTTTCATTGTTTTACTGTAGTTTGATAAGCATAGATCTTTTCAATGTTGTTCTGCCTTGGGGCTCCTATCCCCTACAATATACTGATATGTTTGAAAGTGAAGGTAAAACAGGGAGAGGTCAGCACAAAAGGTAACAGATCTTTCATAACAGGTCAGTTTAATCAGGCATAATTTTGATGGTCTAAAATAAAAATAATAAATTTCAAGTAATTCAGAAGGTTTCAAGCTATATTTTGAAAGCAGAATGAAATTGCAGGGCCATATGTAGTGGTGGCAGCTCAAACTTATACAGATAGGTTTTGGTTCCTGCAATCAGAGGAGTTCTGAATCAAGAAAATGAGTATTTGTATCACCAAGGCATAATGTGATTCCACAGTTAGAAGTAATAGCTAACTACCTAGAGGGATGATTATGCAAATAAAAGCAATTTTGTTTTCTGAAAATAAGGTCTTTTTTACTATTTAATTTTCAAGAAAATAATCTCAACTTCACAGACTTTCTCTTGCTAACTGGACATAGACTAGTCACAAAACCAGTCAATGTGAAATGAAATTTAGAAATTAGTAAGCCATCTATTTGACTTTTGACACCCTAGAATAAGTAAAATTCATGCATTTCTCTTGTTCAAATATTTTAATGGTTTCTCTTAAAAGTATCAATAACTGTTCCACATTGGAGAAAAAGTGGTCATTGATCTGGAGGTATATGAGTGACTTAAGAAGTATTGCCCTTTTTTTAGCCACTAGCAATGAATGTGAACATGAAAAATGGTTTTAGTTCATCTTGGTTGTTTGAAATCACAATTTAAAAAGCCAGACTAAAAAAGGAGTCTTGTGGTAGGTTCTCAATTATATTGTACAATTACAATAGGCACACTCTCAATTAATGTTGTATGACAAACAATATGACTTTGGCATTCCTTCAGACATTCATTGACTTCACTAAGTTTAGGGTCTGGAAAAGTGTGTCAAATGGAATGTCCTGATTTGCAGACTGACATTTGCTCTTTTTCCTTTCTCTTACCTTCTCTTATCATTTCTGGACCACAGATTGGTCAGAAACTGTGTATGCTATAACTGCTCTACAGCTTTGAACCTTTTCATTGCTTTGGATCTGTTTGTTATTAGGCTAATACACCACCAACAGCTATTGCAATATTAACATGTTTATGTTTAAAGATGTTTCCCACTAATTTGTAAAGCTCAATAGTAATTTTCAAACAGTCCAAGCCATGGATTTAATTTCAACATGAGTCATTTGCTCTCATTTAAATGAAAGACAGGCTATTTCAAGCCAAAATAAAGTACAGCTATTCTAGAATAAGAAATGTTTTCACATATGTTTGTTCAGGAACACTTCTTCTGGAATAACTGTTCATGAATAGCTAATTTCAATTGCCTTCATTTGTTGATTGATGATAAGGAATACAAAAGAGCAGAATTCAAAGGGACATTTCATTCATCATTCTCTTGGGGGAAGAGAAGCAAAGTGACTTTATACACTTTGTAAAACATTGATTCTGAAGCAAGTTTGTATCAAAAAGTGTTTTATAACTTTAACTGTGTGAGGTTATTAGAGGATATTTTCAAGTGCACCAGAAACTTTCAAATCCTTGTCATTCCATTAACCATTTAAATCTTATCACCAGAGAAACCAATAAATATTATAAATTTGACAATAATTATCATAACTAACAGGTAATATATTTTTGTAGCAAGTTTAAAGGTTTCTGTTATTAGGTACAATATTTGGGAATGTGTGTATGAAGTATGATTTTGTTTTTGTTGCAAATTACAAGCACTTCTTCTCTTTTAAGGCAGACTTTAAAATAAACCTCATCCTTTTAATGTCCACTTTGAATCTCTCTCCCTTTTGCTCTCCAACTCAATTCTACCAGGCTCTCTTCAGTCAAGACTGGATTTGACTATAACTGTGACAAGCTTATTTCCACCACCTGTCCCATTAACTGAATGGATAAACAAGGCAGGAAGCAGTCTAGAGCTAGATCTATATATGTTGTGCAATCATTCAGGCAGAAGTCCAGAACTGAACAGTGATGTCTCCATGATAAAGTGCAACATTTGAAGCACTCTGGGTTTCTTAATTTTCACATTTACTACATGGACCTAAAGCAAAATGCTCCACATTACTAACATTCCTTCTTCCCTTCCCTTCCCTTCCCTTCCCTTCCCTTCCCTTCCCTCTTCACATTCTCACTGAATTTTTCTAGAAGACATCAGACCAAGAAGGGGCAAAGCATAACCTGCTTTGCAGGAGTCATTGTTGAAAGGTTGGATAGTAAAAAGAAAAGAGACATTGTTTGGCATTACGTCCTGACCATAACTTTCCAGAATATCCAGCGTAGCACTTAAAATATCAGATGCTCTGTTTACAATGCAAGAAAAGCAAACCTATTAATTTTAGTCTGGCTATTTGAAAAAAAAATTATCCCACATACATTAAGAAACAAACTTAGATTTATATTTAATCTTCCATTTATATAGAAACTTATGCAATATTAATTTAGAGTTCATACATAAAAATTAACTATAATTTATATAATTACATAAATACCTACAAAAAGTAACAGATGGAGCTACACTGTTGAAAAAAAGAACTGTGTATTTATTAATTCCTCATCTGAGCAAGAATGTGCTCTACTGGTTAGTTAAAAGGGAAGGCTGCACAACTGAAGACTTACAATTACTGAGTGATGTTGCTTTAGCCTCCTTTATTCTCCTTGATAAGCCTCACTGCTTCAAGATTTCCTTTTTATAAAGGACTCAGTGCTTTTAAAAGCAGAAGAAGAAATTTGTAATGAGTGCAGACAAATTAGACAATCCAGGCAGTATCTCCTCCATCTTTAAATCCTCACATTGCAAGTCAGGAACAGAGGGCTAGATAAGAAGTGCTAAAGCTGTCAGACTCTATGCAGGCAGCAGAGTATGTTATCAAGTGACTCTTGTGTTGTAAACAGTAACTGAATGTGATTATTTGAGATCTAAATATGTCACTGTGGATTCTCCACTTACTACTACACAGAGGTCAAAGACATACACAAGATATTTTTAAGTAGCTTCTTTCAGATTCCAGTGTTTCATCTGTTCCTACAATCACACTGAATATGAATGTTTGCTATTAGCTATTAACCTGTAGCTCAGTCAGACCACCTTGACTTCTAATCCCAATCAGTCCGGTACACCAAACAGTGCTCAGATGTTTGCTTAGTGAAAATAGTTTCTGAAATGACTTGTCCATTCAGCCTCTGTTTGAAAGTCTATTATTCATTCCTTATCCTTATTTAACTCTTGACTCTTCCATTGTTTGTCCAATCTTTTGAGCTTCAATATCCACCACGGACTCTAGGCACTGGAAGAACACATTTCAGGAATATTAATTTTCAGGGAAGAGGGGGAAAGGTGAAGGAGAGGACAGGAAAATTTTTAATTACCTATTGTTCAAAATAATGTTAAAAAATAAGTTTAGACATGATCTTGACCAATCATTTACTCCATGCCCTCGCCCTAACGCAGACTCATGTCTTCCAAACTGTTAATTCTTCTGAAATATAGAGAGTTATCCTTTATTTTACTTTTCAAGTCTAAATATGTAAATTAAAAGCTTTAGGAATTACAAGTATATCTAGTGAAAAATAATTTAGAATTAAGAAATATTTGCTCTCAAAAAAAAATTCTCTGTTTGCTCACGTAAAATACTTCTTTGAATATTAGCCAATTGCGTAAACTTTTTTAAAAACTATTTTTATGGGGTTTATTAGTTTCTCGAATGTCGAAGCAACTCTTATTTTCTATGTATCTTACAGATTTAGCTTGACTGTCTTAATTTTAGGCTAGTGTTGAAAAATTCAGGTTGTGCCACATGTGGATCATTGTATATGACTGGTTCAGTTCACTCATTTTCTGCCAACTTTTGAAGGAGTTCAGATAACTAACTTAATCCAGGGGCCCGATTTTAAGACAGGTCAAGAACATGAGATGAGTGCCACGTTTGAAATCATAGTTCATGTTGGCTTGTTTCTGTGACTGAATTTTGTTTTTCTGTTTGATCTTGTCTGCAGTCCCTGACCAGAACAATGCTCATCTTCAGTGAAACCACACAGGAAGCAGCAGCCTCTGGAGGACTCGTCTAGCACAGCTGGACAGTCAGGCTACCTCTGTCAGAGTCTTGCATTGTGTGGTTGCAATGTTTTTATGAGGCAGCAGTTATATGTCAGTTTCACTTCATCCTTGCAGTAAATATTTCCCTTTCTATCCACTCATCCTGGGATTCAACTATGGTCCCAGACCTCAAGAGAAAAAAACCAAGCCAAAACAAACAAAAAAACAAAAGAAAGAAATTACTGAAACTCAAACCGAAAAAAGAGAAACCCTGTATTGATATTACTCATGAAAACATTAAGGTGATGTTAACTTTTCTAAAACTTCATTCTGAGAACTCTGCTGAAGCTGGGACATCTCAGTATAAGGCTGCTTATGAGCAGCCTGCTTTCTGATGAAAAAAAGAAAAAGCTGGAAAGGAAAATAGGAACGCTTGTTCTGTATTTTCATCATGTGAATATGGTACTGAAGAGAGAAACCTGGTTTGGGATTAGGTAGCTAGTTTAAGAAGTGGATGTGGCAATAGTAATGAAGAGAAGGAGAAAGAGAAGAATGATGAAAATGCTGGTGTAAATCCATCTCAAGAGTCTGCTGACTTTGAGAGTATTTGCATTCTGGAGCAGAGATGGATTTTGTCCATCAGAAAAGTATGTAGATATTTCCCTCTTACAAAAGAAAGTTAATTTTTCTGCTTATAAGTGGTATGGTAAAGTGCAGAAAATACTCCCCTTGCATATGTAATTCCATAAACAGCTTTACTGTCTTAGAACTCAGAAATCAGATGGTCACACTGCTACATCCGTACTACATCCATTTCTGCATATGAAGGTGAAGAGTTTGTCCTGTATCTGCAAAGTAGGGACATCCATCTAGTGAAACAGAATTTTGGAAGGAAGAAAATAAAAAATGTTAAGCTTTTTTACAGTCTTTGGAATGGTTTTTAAGTCTATTATAAGAAACAGAAGATGATGCTGATAGTCTGGTAAAGTGGCTGTTACATCTTTTCTAAGGCTCTGTGCCAAGTGAGAAGATAATTAAATATGTTTTCATGTTAATGGAAACCAGTCCTTTGACTGGTTTGGAAGGTTTGGAAGCAAGGGGAAGAATTTAGAAATATGCAAACAGTTTACATTTACAGGAAGAATCATAAAGTTACAGGGAAACATACAGGTACAGAAAACAGAATGGTAGCTTGAATGCCAAGGTTTTATTTGAGACTTAGGCAATATCTAGCTGTACAAGAAAGATTAAAATTCAACTATTTCTTTGCTGTATGGGAGCCTGGGGCTGCTACACTACTGTTCTTACTAGTGTATAATGTTACTTTCCAAATGCATATAGTATGCCCATGAGAGAATTACTTTATTAGAATTCTCCCCAGAACAAAACCTCTGCTTTAGTTTATATTTGCCTCCCCACATAAGCATGTCTTGTTCAGTAATTTTTGAATACGGTCCTAAAAATATTTTACAGTAATCAATTATTTTTACTCAAAAAATTTTCATTTGATTGAAGAAATTGTTTATCAGAACAGGAAATATAGCTGTAAACACTGAGCCACAGGTTAACCCACACATGTGTAGACATATTCCAAAAACCTTCAAATAACCCTGGAGAATTTCCTTGTATTCCTGCTTAACTAATTCTACAGTATGACTTCTGCACTCAAACTGGTAGTAATGCAGAAAACAGTACATTTTGAAAACTCTGCGTGGAATTGTTCTGTCAACATAAAACCAAATGTGGTGTCATTTCAGTTTCTGCTTCATGTTATCAATGAGGAGGAAAAGTTATATCTCTACCTTGCACAGTTACTCCAGTTATCTCCTCAAAAATCCAAGCAAACAATAAAAAGAAAAAATGAAATACAAAAGCAATACTCTTTCTATGAAAACGAAAACCATGACAACTAAAGATAGAGCATAACAGCTTCTACTCCAAAATTTTTCTAATAATAACAGCTAAAAGACTTAGAATTATTTCTATTAGCAACTATTTTCTGCACTCCATGCAATATAACATGCTAACAAATTTTTATGTGCTCCTCAGAGAAAACAGAACAGTGTATTTTTCCAAAATGATCTATCTGGAGTCCTCACTTCACTACACCATTTTCTGTTAAGCATAAATCAATTTTTTTTTTAAACTCCAGAAAATTTAGAGGGTTCTCTGATAGTTTCCAAACAAATATCAGCCTTGATATTTGGGAAGTGCTTGGGAAGTTACATTCTGCAAGTATTTGGTTGCTCTTCTTTTTCATTCAGACAATAAGATTTCCCTGCTCTCTGACCTCTGTGCTTGCCATCTGCATGCTCTGAGAAATGCATGTGAATGATCTGTTTGCTATATCTTGGCCACGTTCAGTTGCCAGGCACAGCCAGCACAGGTGACCAGAGACACCATGTTCACGGTCCTGGTAATATTTTTGTTCCTCTGGCTAGTACTGATGCTTACATCTCTATGGAATTCATTAGGACCAAGAGAGCTTCACAAGTAAATGAAACTGGAAACCTTTAAGAAATATGGAAGGTATTTTTTGCTCATTCTGCTTTATTGACTTTCAGCATTCATTCATTCTGCTTCAAAAACAGTTCAAAATAATAATTTCAAAATTGTATGTGCAAAAGCCACTGCCTCGTCTTTTTCCAATTCTATAATTCATGCAAACCTTGAGATAAAGGGTGGAAGACTACTGCGAAATAAAAAAGTAATTTACCTTAGCCAAGCCCTCCAAAAGCAATATGGAACAACAGCTGAGCAGGCTAGAAAAACCCAAGGACTACCATGACATTTTGCAGACAGTCTTTTGGTATTCCACAGCTATATGCAAGAATACATATATTTTGACCTCCACAGAGAAATTCTTTACAAAACATTTTTTACCATGATTATATGCAGGAAGGGAAAATCTGTCTGTTAGAAAGAATGTTTCCTATCACTTCTAGGACAGACAAAACACCCAGCAAAAACCTAAGCTAGTTCTTCTCTGTCTGCAAAAAACCAAATTCTCAACATATTATTTCTTGTTCACTCAGTAAATTAATTCATTCAGATCTGTAATTTACCAGAAAAGCACAAACAATAGTTTTTTGGATTTATTTTTTTCAAGAGCAGCATGGGATAACTCTTATTTTTAAAAAGAAAGAACAAGCAGAAGTTTAAAAAAATCCTGAAGCAACAACATTAGATATTTCATATAGCAAAGAATGAGCAGGAAGGGAAGGAAGCTAGAACTAATACAGCAAAATATTTTTTTACATTCATACACACAAACACAAACGAAAGTTAAAGCTTTCACAGGGCCTTTTAAATTCCTCTTGGGTACTTCTCAGTATGATTAAAGAAATCTGAGGGCTGAAGAAATTTTTGAAGTGGCTCAGTCAGGATTTAGCCTATAAAAGAGAGCAGCTATACCTTTTCCCTTGTACTAATTGCTCCCTAACCGATTGTTTGGTGAGTCTGAGAGGCTTTTCAGAAATACTTTGTTGAAACGCCCAAAGAAAACTTAGCTTTTCCTGAAAAGGAACGAAGTTCCTCACCACTAAAACAAAGATTTTTTTGAGGGGAAGGGGGTGCTGTTATTTCCAAATTGCAATCTCTTGTATTATCTTGCCTTATTTCCTGATTTTCTGGTGTGGGTGTTGAACAGCAGTGCTGGACAACATTCTTTCTTGATGCTGTCAGGAAGGTAACTTGACTCTATTACAACCTGCCCCTGAAGTTGAGGGTAACTCAGATTCTTGTTAACAGATCCCTTGGGGCAGATTACAGTGAAATAAAACTGAGTGATCAGTGTTTATATATATATGTATATGTAGGGCTTATTTTAGAACAGGTTGGTTGGAATGGAAAGAAGAGGTTGCTTTGTAATGGCATCCTCTGGTGCTCACACCCTCTGCACCTAGGCTATTACAGTGAATATCACCAGCAAAGCACCCTCTGCTTTGCAAATGACTGATTGTTTGAGTCATTAATCATTAACATTTCACTCTCACACTGTCTCATTCACCTTCTATTTTCCAAGAGTGTGTACACACTGACAAATGAAAACCGGATTCTGCATCTCACCATGTTTCTCAGTGCACAATAGCAGACTTGGACTGCCATGTCTCCCTCTGAAATGCTGATTTATATGAATAGGAGTCCCTTTTCCCTAAATGGAAAAGGATGCCCTGCCCAGGAAGATGGTAGCCCAAAGGAGAAAATCCATCTCTCCAGTGTGGTTAAAAAACCACTTAGAATATTTTTAGTCACTTGGACAAGGGACTTAGTAAATCCTTAATCTACCTCCTCAATCTGTTCAGGCAGAATGCAAACAGTAACAAAATACCATTATTATTATTATTATCAAACTATAATTATATCTCTCTTGAGTCTGAATAATGCAAGGTTTTCTTTCTGGCTATTTGACTACAACCTTTACTGTTGTTTAAAACTATTTTTTAGTTTATCAGGAATTTTAGGTCACAGAATCACAGAATGGATCAGGATGGAAGGTGCCACAGGGGGTCATCTGGTCCAACCTCCCTGCTGAAGAAGGGTTATCCCAGAACACACGGCATGGGATTGTGTCCAGACCATTCTTGAGTCTCTCCAGTGAGGGAGATTCCATAGCCTTTCTGGGCAATCTGTTCCAGTGAATGATCACTCACAGTGAGGAAGTTCCTCCTCATGTTTAGGTGGAACTTCTCGTGCATCTGTTTCTGCCCATTGTTTAAAATATATAATTCTATAATTATAATATGTAGTATAATAATAATAATTTATAATATATAAAAATATACAATGCTTAAAATATATAATATATTTTACTTGAAAAAATATAAATACACATACATAACATGTCAATGCATTATAAAATACACATTAAGGTAGATTTATAAATTGTAAAGTACCTTCTTACATTAAAAGATGGCTGAAATGCTGTACATTAACATGAAAGTATTTCCCCAATCTTTTATTTTTTATTTTATTTTGGTTTTTATTTTGTTTCAGTGTAATTCTGAAGTGTTATCTTAAGCTGATAATACATATCTGATCTATTCTGAAGTTCAAAAGCATTTAAATAACATCACCAAAGTTTTCTGACTTATTAAAAGCAGATTTACAGATAACAATTTATCTACTTATGCACCAGTTCAAAGCTATTGATACCTGACTCTGCTATCTCCCAAACAGAGATTTGTAAACTGGTCTTACTGTAGAAAACTTGAAATGAATTCAAAATACAGACTTTTAAATGGATTAATTAACCTCTCCACCCCATGCTTTACAGCCACTATTGTGAATACCAGTAAAGTATCCAATTGATTTTGAGATTTTTACTTTGCATTATAAGTCCCTTCACTGGCTTTTCCCACAATATCTGGGAGAATTAGGAACACTATTTCCCTTCCCGCGGTTTGAATGCTGGCCCAGTAATGGCTCCTTTTATCTTTCTAAGCCTGCTTTGAGGTCTATATTATTCCCTCTCACTGAAGACCCTTGCTAGCCTTAAAATCAAGTCTAAAACATGATAGACTGCTGGCATTATTCCGCTCTGCTAGCCAATGACTGCCATAGTATGACAATAACAGAAATTTCTTTTTTTTTAATGTGGCAGCCAAAGTCTTAACATATTTATTATTTCTTTTGCATGGCTTTTTTTTCTGTTTTTATGTATGTATTTATTTATTTATTTTGCAGGATTCTAAGGCACTATGAAAAGGTGTTTTATGAAAGGTTTACCAGTTGTCAGAAACAATGATGTAACAGACAGGAAAAGAAAATATTTGTGAAACAAGACTGAAATTTTAGACACTTCCTTGACAAGGATATATAATTAAAGAGGACACATGTTACAAAAAATTAAGAAGGATAAGGAGTCACAAAGTTCAAATTTTTTTTCATGATTTATTTATTTTTTGGTGAGGAAAGAACTGGAGAAAACAAACAAACTCAAAAATAACCGTTCTTGTTATTCAATCAGTAATAACATAAAATTTAGCTCAAAATAGACTATCTTTTTCCTGTAAAATAGAAATTAAAATATCATACCAAAACTCCTGTACAAGGGAAAATTTCACAGCTTGTACCAAAAGATCAAAAGGACTATTCCAGGTGGCTTCAGAAGACCAGCTTTCTTTATATTCAAATAGTATCTTTTACAAATTTTAAATGCACAAAAACAAACAGATGGAAATTACCTTTAGTCATTGTTGAGGACAAAATTTTCATTTTGCTTTCCTCTTTTCCAAAGATTTTCCTTTTCAACTTCTGTTTTTTTTCTAGATTCAATTTATAGTCTGGTGCAGACACACCAAAGCAAGGGCAAAGAAGATTGGGGAAGGCCATTAGCCTTTCAGGCTAATAACGTATCAACATCTCCTGATCCATTATTATAAAATTATCACATCACATTTTCCTAGAAAAGAACAATGATTTGTGGTTTGGTTGTTGATTTTAGTTGGTTGGTTTATTGTCTTTTGTTTGGCTTGGCTCTGTGTTGGTTTTGTTTAATTTGGGGGTTTGTGAGCTTTTTTGTTTGGTTGGTTTTGTTTTAATTAATTTTCAACTCTGAATTTCAAATTAAGGATTTAAAGAAGCTTTAGCAATACTTTGTGTCTGGACAATGGATCTTTTTCCAACTAAAGTCTTTTCATGTGATGCAGATTGAAAGTACATGCCCTTTATAGGACTAGACATGGAAATGGAAGACTTCATCATGTGACTGCAGATGCATAATGGTTTTTTTGCCATTCCTATTTATCTGCTTAGGGTACAATTACAGCAAAATCAGTTTTGATAAAATGCAGGTAGAAAAACAATTAAATGAAGATTGAGAGCAGGGTATTTCTTGCTATGTTTATAATATAATATAATACTAATGATTATCTGGAGATAAAGAAGTTGATGTACTCATGTAAATAAATTATGTAGGCTTATGCTTTCCATTATTAATTAAAATCACCCCTTCATTAACTGAAAATATAGTCACAAAAGCAATTTCTGAATTACAGCAGTATAGCCATGGTATGTGAGTTCTACATCTTACCTGCAAGCAAAATTAAAAAAAAAAAAATTATCAAAATGGATCAGTTCTAGGAAAATGTGAAAATTTAGTAGTGGTATTTTTTTTTCCCCACTGTGTAACAGAAATGAAATGGGTTAACATACATATATAAAGAAGGACTAATATCAGAGTTAAGTCACAGCAGTATACACCCAGATAATGCCTTTAGTCATGTTTACTCTGCATAGTCAATAGGGGCAAAATAATTTTCAGAGCAACATTAACAAAATAATTCTAAAAAAATCACATCACTATTTTATTATACTGAAAAAATAAAAGATGGAGAAATCTCTCCACATACATAAAATACAATTAAGGTTCCTACTGTCCATCTAAATACAATGCATTTGTGAATTTAAGTAACAGAACCAGAATTTAGAGCCAGCAGAACAGAGTACATGACTTTATTTCCCAAACTGTAATTAATCAAGAATAAATGCATTTGTACAAAGGACCAGAAACTTATCATAAGAACTTCGCGGGAAAATGATCTCAGTAAATTAAAGAAAACCATTTTTTCCCTGAGAGAGAGAGCAGTAGACAGTAATATGTTTCACTGCTCTTTGGAAGAGCCTTTCAAAGAGGATGGAGAATCTAAAGGTCATGTCATTGAAATAATGCAATTCAGAATAACTAGTGTCATCTGTATAATACAGTAATCTCGCTGTTAAATTGGGTAAGGAGGGGTTTTTTCACTTTTTAAAGATGACCTGCACATTAGAATGAATCAACCATCCACCTATCTTTTTTTTTTCAATGCCAATTGTCATTGAAGGAATGTAAAAAACATGCATGGGAATCAACATGCCAGCTTCAAAAGGATGCACATTTATACTCTCTAACATTAGAGAAATTACTTATAAACTGTTTGTTTATAACCTGTTTTAAACAATAAAATAACCTCTTTTAACGGGTTACAAGCTTTTACATTTGCAATAAGGAAACAGAAAGAAATACCTCTGTGGGCAGAAAACCATCCATAGTAATATCTATATCTCCTCACTGGCTGTGGAGAGAAATGCTGTCACTCAAAGCTAGTTTTCCTCAATTTTTTTTAGGACTGAAAGATACTGAAGCCGAAGAGAGCATCTGATATAATATTTGTGTGATACAAACCATTTCTCCACTCATTATGTGAATTCCAGATCTCTCCAGTTCTAAGGTGACTGAACCTGTGACTGTTAGGGTATCTTTAAGCTGCACACTACTGTAAAAATAGGAATGCAAGAGTAGGTGAAAAAGGGAAAAAGAAAGGATAAAATTAAACTCCACATAAAAGGAGTTCTTTGTAGAAAGCAAGTGCCTGTACATGCACAGATTACTGAAGTTACACACGTAGATGACTTCATCAGACCATTGGAGAATAGCTTCAGGACTTCATCTGGGTTCCTATACTGTGGCACATCATGTTATTCAAAGCAACCCAGGCCCTCAGGTCATCTACACAGGGCTTGAAGACATGACAGGGGATTCCATAGCATCCTGGAACCACTGATCTTGGACCTCAAGGTTTAAAATCACTCTAACATTTTTATACACCTCTTTTACATGAAGACACTGACATGAAGTAAACACACATAGCAGACCTCTACATTTAGACACCCAATGCATTCATGTCTGCTGGCATTTGAGATATCTAAAATTTCTAAAATGTCAAAGAAGACCCTAAAGATCATTCCAGAAAGACACAGATGTTCTATACATTTATTTGCCGTATGTGTCAGACCAACTGAATTATTTAGGATACTCCAGCGTTTCTCAAAAGGCACAGTGGGCCACTGAACGTAATTTCTTAATGTCAAGCTGAATACACCCAACAAGTTTAATTAGTTTGAGGATGAAACAGTGCTAGAAAGTAAGCAGCTTGAGTTGCTTTTGGAGACTCAGGAGGAGGTTTTGGCTCCTAAGGCACTACCCCCGGTACTCTGCTAAAAGAAAATGGAACAGGAGGAGCAGTGCTGAAAGCTTCTGTCTTGTTATGGTCCAGTCTCATTCAGAATTCAGTAAGCTATTTGGGTCAGTCTTCTACAGCAGTGAATTTCACAAGTTAACTATATTTTCCTCAAAATATTGTTTTCTTTCCTGCACAGGTAAAAGAGTGTTGAAGGCTGGAACAAAAGACTTTAAGTGGAAAGAAACTGGTATTTCAGGGACGTCCTCAGACATTCCTGATTTTTCTGTATATTCTTATTCAATTTCTCTATGAGTCTTTCTAGCAATAATACAAGCATATCAATGTTTAGTTATTTCACAGTTACTAAATGCTCTGTTTGTTAATAGACTTATGCACTGTCTTATCTTAAATCCCAACTTGGAAATTCATGTTCTTAAGTTTAAAAAGTTAATCAATATAGAAAGACCCTCCATATATATTATTTTAAATTTTATTTTAGGTATTTGAAATTATTTATGGAATAGATCTCACTTTGCAAATCATTATTATATTATAAATTCAAACAGCATTTAAGAGAAAAATAATACAGTATAATTTTTCACTTTATTTTGAAAATTGTGTTTTGCACTGAGGCTTATTAAATAGAAACACTATTATCTTCTTTCTGTCAAGTGCTTTCTAATGTAGATTGTTATCCTCTTCTTTGAAGTCCATAAAGGTTTGCAAATTCCCCAGCAAGTGTTAAGTTAGCCTAAGAAACACTGGGCAAAAAAGAAAAAACCTAAGTCATAAAGTGGCATGAAACGAGATAAACAAAAAAAGGGAGGACACATTTAAAAATGTTTGCAAAGTATTTATTAGTCTGTTCTAGAGTAGAAAAGCCTATTGAAAAAATAGACCGTAAAGTCTTCAAAAATATTCTGTTTACATTTTCCTTAGACTTGATGTGGTCAAGTCACTTGAAAATCTCTCCAGTGCCAAATAACATAGTGTGTATATAATGCTTTCTGAATAGCAGCAAAACTTTTATTTATGGAATAACACATTTATACTTTCACTCAAATAGAAAAGCAATAGTGAAGTATAGAAATTTTTGTAGATGCAGAGAGAAAAGCACAGTCACAAAACCACAGAGATAAGCTAAAAATCTTATTAAAAAATGCTAATCTACTCGTTAAGTAGCTTAAATAATAAAACCTAGATTTTAGTTATAATAGTTTAAACAAATTTCAAAACTCTCCTTTTATAAATTTAAGCCGTATTTTGGATATCATTAACAGTGCTTTTAGACCCTGTTCATAGATATATTAAATAGTCTAATAGTGTGCAACCATCTTGTGGAGGCTGGGATTTTTTTTCTGGTTGTTTCTTGTGTGTTTATAATGTTCTGACCAATTTATGAGGCAGGTTTGTAATTTTTAATGTGTTGGATAGAATTACCACACAGAGAGAAGTTATATGCACTAATACCTTCATACAAGATGAAGAACACATATGTCCTTTTTCTATGTCATTATGTATTTTACTATTCATGCTTCTGTCAGTAAAATAAAGGAACAGCATAGAAATTAGAAAATGGCAAGAAGTAAAAGAGAAGAGAAATTATGCAAACTCTGAAATTACTATTAGTGACTATTACATAATACTACTAGTAACATTTCCACTCCCACTGTTAAGAAATAATAAAGATGTTTGGTACTTTCTAGTGCTCTCAGTGAATGCAAAATAAACAGATTAAAAATTAGAGGACATTAGATAAAAAATGTTGTCAAAAATAAATACATTCTGTCTCTAACAAATTTCCAAGGGAAAATGTGGGGTAACTTGTCTAAAGATTTTGGAAAAAAAGATGTTGAAAAGCTGGTTAGTACTATTATTTCAATTATTTGTGATATAAAAGAGATGGCTCTAGAATTCCATGAGTGTCAAGTAAATGGTAAGAAGATACCAGTGGCTGAATAAAACAGAGATTTTTTTGTTGTCGAAACAAAGGAACAGAAGGAGAAGCAAAACAGAATCAGAGATCTGTTAGGTTAAGCATCAATCACTTTTAAACCTTATCCTTAAGAAATATGCTCCTCAATACTGGTTTTGAAAAGAATTAAAATTTTCCCCAAAACATGAGTCCTGTGCTGCTGTAAGAAAGTATTGATAAAGAAACAAGTTTTTACTTGATTTCATTGATTTTTGCAATATATTTAACATTCTATTTCCAAAAGCTGTAAGAAAATTAAAAAAATAATAAAAAAATAGTGATGTTCCAACTACCTCATTACATATTGTTGTTTTGTGAGGAAAATGTTGCTTGTGTTATTTAGCCAACTGTCAGTGCTACATTGCTATCATGTAAAAGTAACAAATGCTCTATAATGTAAACGGGGCACAATGTTCTCATCAGCCCACAAGCCAGCTGCATTTTCTATCCTCTATCCTCAGGTTTTTAGTGTCTGTGGAGCACTGAAAAACTACAATATTTATTCTCCTTTCTGTTAACAGCCTCTATTAGTTTCCAGTGGTACAAAACCTAAGTTTAAACTTTTTCCACAATATTTTGTTCTCAATATTGAAAGATACAAATATATATTTGCACATACATTTCAAGTACTGTTAAATCCTGATCAAAGTAAGAAGCTATTCCAATCATATTGAGAGCTCTGTCTCTAGCAGCAGAATTCAACCAAAATTTCAGCCAGACGTCAGCTTAGTGTTCTGTATGTCACCTCAGCATGAATAGCTGGACAGCATAAATGTGTAAGCAGCTCAAAGACTACTTGTGTGTTCCTTACCCACAAATGGGAGCAGCCTTGGTAATTTAGCTAAAAAACTACCAGCTTGTCTTGAAGTCTTTGGATTATTTGGTAAGGCTCCTGTCATTATAATAAAGGAAGTGATTTCATTACTTACTATATAAAAAAGAAAAAACAACTGAAAAAACCCATACAAGTGAATATGTTATTCTATCTTCTTTTTCTTTACTTGGGGTATAGATAGAACAGTATTTGTGAGCTTTATCCTGACATTCTTAAGATCCCAATGTAACAAAAGGGACAGTTTGAAATAGGAGTTAGTACAAGCAGATGTGTACTTGGTGGTGTCTCAGTCCTATAAATTATACAATAATTTTGGAGAATTAAATATTAATTTATTACAATGATGATGAAATACATTACTATAGCCAAAATTACTGCACCTCAAGAGATAAATTATGAACTTTTATAGAACTCTCATACTGATATTTGAAAGAACTGATACTTGCCTGAATTTTAATACACTTAGCAAATAATCTTCCAGAGCCATAAGGCTGTGTATGTACATCTTCATTTAACCACCCTGAAACCTGATGACTTCTCTGGGACTACAAATAGGTAGTACACATTGTAACACTAAATTATTTTGTTTCTTTTCTCTAAATAAAATTATCAGTGCTATATTACAGATACATATTGTGTTGTAAACAATACAGATTGATTTTAGATTTAAAGATTAAATAAAATGGTAGGTAGTTAAGGTTTCATGAGTGGAGCATGGTGCATGTCTGCTTGGAACCTTTTTGAAATAATTATAGGAATTTGGCAGTAATGCATTTAAATGATATTAAGATAAAAATAGTAGTTCCATAATCTTTATGCATTTTAGTTGCACTTAAATTTTGAGTAAATGTTTCTCAAAGACTACACTGAATTTCTCTAGCTCTGTTAAAATATGCAATTATGAAAATAAAAGAACACATGGGGGGATGTATATTAACAATTTAGACTAAACCTGCAGAAAACGTAGAATTGAGAAAGGTCAAGAAAATAATTGAAAAAACAATCAATTTGCCTTACTTCTTAAGAAATAAACAGAAAAATTGTTATTACTGCAGTAACCATATTCAACAGCTAGTACTAAGTCCAAGTTAGCATAGCAATTTCATATTATTGGTTAAAATAGATGAGGGTTAGTAGAGATATCTTTGTATTTTTATATTCTAGGGCATAAATGCTACTTTTACACACTAAAACTAGGAAGAAGATAAGTAAATATTTCACATTAATAATCTAAATCTCTTATTAATAGAAATTCATTAAGAAATATCTGTATTTAGAGACTATAACCTTAAAAAATATTGAATTAAGCTTTTATGTACATTGGTTCCAGTTTTCTATAAATATGTCATTAGTAGTGTAATGCCACATATAAAATTCACAAGGTATATTATTCGCTACAGCCTCTTAAATAAAGTGCTGCAAAACCTATTTAAACACACATTCACATGATAGACTGCTGTAATGATCCATGGCAACATATATGCATCTCACACAGTGATCTTTCGAACAACTCTAATTCATCAAGGGAAACAGAATGTGTAACTTTGTACTTCAGAAAATATAGACCATTAATATTTTAGTTAAAAGAAAACACCCTCAGTTTCTAGGGTTCACTGTCTTAGAAGGCTGTACTTATACATATCATCAAAGTTTTTGTTGTTGGTGATAACACATTAAAAACACCAAAATAAAACCTTTTGAACTGTTATTATTTATTTGCTATGAAAATCGTACTAGCCAATGTGTAATCGACATAATGGATAAGTGGGATGAAAAACTGAACTATTAAAACATGTTTGATGATTGACACTCCTACACAACTTGATGTGATCCATTAATTTTCTGAGGGTAGACTCGATCCCCTCATCCATACCATCAATAAAGATATTAAAGCTTCATTTTCTTTCGAGCACCAAAATAAAACACCATCTTAAAAATGGCTTAAAATTATAATTATTCAGACAAAGCACCTCCTGGATGGCAGCATCAGGAAAAAAAAATCTTTACCTTGAATAATTAAACACTCAACTTGCCTTTGAAAATCTCTGGAAGACCCTTTTTCCTTACTTTTTTTTTTTTTTCCCTTCTCTTTTTCTCCTGCCACTTGTTTTAGGCAACCCTTTCCTAAACAGTGGTGTTTCTGTGGGTTAATAGAAAAAGAAACAGTTTCAGCAAGTGAAGAGCACTGATTCCCATTATCACTCTCATTTCCATGCTTAGAGCTATCTCTGCTAGATAATTTCCCCACTTTCTAATAGAGGTCTCAATAGTTCCATGGCACCATTATTATTCATGTTCTAGACTGTCAGTGCCAGGATTGTGTCTCTCCGTGTGTGTGTGTGTGTGTGTGTGTGTTTGGCTGTGTATGTCTATACATTTTTTGTCCTGCCTTGGTGAAATGAAGGGACATGTCCAGATGAGACTGAATTGGAAGACTCTTTACAAATACCCATTTTACAAATACCCATTTACCCAGTCTGTTTTAGTCTCAAATATGAGAATCAAAGGGAGTAAATCAAGTTTATCTGTAGCACATTTCTTCCAAATTATGCTTGTGAAATAAAAAATTAAAATATGCTGGAGCAGTATCTTTCTTCTCAGGAAGCAGAAGGCCTTTCTGTATACAAGACTACTACTCAGTGTGACTTCTCTGGTACACCAAGAGAAATTTACTGGTTCTTTGTCAAGTTCTGCTTCCCCATTTTGCCTCCTAACACCCAGCCACTCCTTTCTGATGTACCTCCAGTGATGGTATTTTTTCTACAAGACAATGTGGAAGGAATGTGAGGTCGAATTCAGTCAGAGATACGAGTAGTGTGAATATATAGGAAATGTTCCTTTGGTTTTATTTTTATAACCTTCATTAGACTAAAGGAACAGTTTGCAAAATTCATTTATTCTCCTATTTCTATCCTTTGCTCAACAGTTTACTGTACATTCTTCAGTACCCCGCTATTTCTACTCCGACTGTTCATTTAAATGTTAAAAAGATTCATTTCAACTGCTGAAGCTGTTCAAATACCATAAATTACCTGACTTAATGCAATGAAATTCAGAGCTTAGAATGAAGCTCATCATGCTATGCATGCATGACCCCACTTCAAGTATTAAACTGGTCTCAAAACAATGACCATTCTTTGTTGCAACATTGAGGTTTAACTAGATGAGATGTGGGGCCCAATTCTGATCCTATTAAAATCAGTGGGATTTCATTCTTAGCAGGATTTGAATATAATTATAAATGCTTTCATTTTTCATAAAACTTACCTATTTTTTATTCAGTCTGTTCACACAGTGATATCTATTTCAAAGGTTATGTCAGAGCAATGAATTTAAAAGAATCAAAGGAAAAAAAAGAAAAGTCCTAGTTCTTGCTCATTTCAGTATTCTTCAAAGTGACATGGCTAAATATCTCAGGAGGGATTTCCGGGATATACTTGGACATGAGTTAGCATCGTACATTGCTAATAGAACTTGAAATAAAGAAAACTCTTGAGAACCTGGGGACTTAGACCTAGACCTGCCAAAATTAGGTCTCTCATTTAAAAATTCTGCTTGTGTGTGCTGCAGTCACAGAAAAGACTTCATTATGTAGCAGAAACCAAGACAAGTACCAAGTCTGACAAGTTTATTAAAACTCTTAAATATCTCTTTTTAAATAATTATTCATTGAAGAAAGCAGTTACTTTACAAAATAATTAATTTATTAAAAATCAAAACATAAATATTATGAGAGAACTACAACTGAGGGCTGAGCCTATAGGATAATTAGTGGGCTTTGTCTGTGGTCAAAATTTATACATTTTTGCTAAATCCTCTTTCCTATTTAATTTCTGTGGTACGTGCATAGCCTTCAAAAATGTGGCCAAGCGTATCTTTCAGTGTCTTTGGTGAGGTCCTGACCTTGTAAACAATTTACTGTAAGTGGGATGCTGAACGCACTAACAGTCACAGTGAAATCATTCTTCTGCATGAATTCAGATTGGGGTCAGTTGAAAGACTGGGACACAAGAAAATGCCATGTTGGTAAATGTAGCAGTGCCAGTGCTTGCAAAGCTTTTGTGCAGTGACAAAAGGTCATGCTGCTTCTGATGTGCATGTGATATCTGTTAGAAACTGATTCTATTAATATTAAAAAGTAATAATATAATATATAATCACATTGTAAGCAGAGTAGTATTTCCATATCTTTAATTATTTACTCATACAATTCATTGTCCATCTTTCATGCTTGATGTTGACATTTAGCCTTAAAGAAGTCTGTATTCTTTACATTATAGAATATTATTTACATAATTGAATATTTTTATAGGAAAACTGACTTCTGTATTTTAATTTAAACCCACAATTAAGTGTTATTAATTCCCTTTCCCAAGTGAAACTGAAGTCAGTATGTTGGGAAAAAGCTTTTACTTACAGTACTAAAAGCTATATTGGGGATATGGAAATAACCAACCAGCCATAAAACCTTAAAATTCCACAATTTTTAACTGAGAGGAAGATCACCTCTTGTGAACCTTTAACAATTGACAATCTGCTCCTTAGGCAGTCTTATATAAATGTATCTATTCATGATTCAGAAATTTTAAGGCATGCAAAATTTATCACATCTTCTTGAAAGATAAGCCTGTGGTTAACTGCCTTTAAAATTAAGAATATTTAATTGTGATGATGAATTGACTGTAACTGTGGCTGTATTGCACATAGCTACCCACATCAGGACAGGAGAAAGATTTTGCTTGTACATTAGTTCTTTACCTGTTCATCTTGGAGTGGTTACAAACAGCTGGCCTTTGGCTTTATTAACCTTGCTTTAGAAGGCAATAGTTTGTGCATCAGATTTCTTAGTGTATCCAAATGAATGACAAATCTTTCCAGTTATCTGTTATTCATGGATTTCAATAAGTAGTGTTAATAATATTGTACTTATTAATTTAACCTTCTTTTAAAAATTAGAGGTGCAGGAAGGAAGGCTGAATATAAAAGGCTGTCAAAGATTTCCTTTTTTTTTTTTGGGGTCATTCCCATTGCTCTCATATATATTCAGTAGAACCAAAAACTGGATTAAAAAACACTTAACCAACTGGGGTTGAATGGTGCAACAATAATCAATATATAAATATTTTTCTTCAAATAACATAATTTTACTTATTTGAAAACAAAAGTGGCAAAAAGGCAAAAAGGAGCTCAAATAATTATAAACTACAGAATTCTGAGCAGTTGTAATATATTCCAAAATAACTCTGAAATTACTCTGATTCCTTCAGAATTAGGCATGTTTTCAACAATTTAACAGGACAGTACAGAAACTGCAGTCAATTTGTTCACAGAGGTAAAAACCGATAGGTCAGGAGGCAGCACGCACAAGATTCAACAAGGTTAATTCTGATTACTTATTAATTTTTTTTTTTCCACTCAGAACAAGAGTAGTCCTGCAATGAAACAGATTTGAAACTCCATCTTTGGAGATATTCACATAGCTAGACACTGAACAACCTGATCTAAGTTGTTCCTGCTTTGAGCAGGGTTATGGACCAGATGTCACCTCCAATCTCTATCATATTATGATGCTAGCCAGGTCTGAGGGATGGAATGGCCATTTCCAACTACAGTTAACATTACATGTGCACGCAGAATGTATTGTCATGTTTAGTTTTTTTCTGAAAGAAATCCTGCTCATGCTTGTTAGATTGTTTCATTGTACAAACCTAACCAGAAGAACACCCAGAAATAATTAAAATACTCATTTCACTGACATACACTTGATGTCAATTAAAACATTGATATTGTTACACCCCTGATGAAACTTGAGAGGGAAGTTGGACAGTCAAAAAAGTTATGTAAGCAGATCAGAGGCTATGGCACTTTTACATTTGAAATGTGTTATTTTGGGCATAACTAGTTTATCTTGGACCTATATATGTGTACTAGATGAGTATGACTAACAACAGGGAATACATATTTTGTAATACCTGTGATGGCAGAATCAGATATAACATATAAGCATTTTGCAGAAGCATTAGAGCAATTTGACTGCTACAGGGGCAAAGAAAGACATATGTGGACAAATCAAAGAGAGTAGCAAACGTTACAACATTGTTTCACAAGTGTTAAAGAATTGCCAAAGGTCAAGGTGAGAACAATGGAGTGAGAATGGGCAGAACATCCTTCCAAATACATTACGATATTGACTGACAAAACCACAGAGTAAGCTACATCAGGAGCCCTCCCACTGAGTTTTGTTTTCTTGTAGCATTTGGAGGGGGAATATCATAAAAACAACAGACATGAGGAAGGAAAATCAGAGAAGACAAGACCACTTTAGTTCTGGTTTCTCTCACCAATAAGTTCTCAAAATCTGATCACCCCGACTTTGATGACCAAGGACCACCCAGGACCACAGTCATGACATTTTGTACTCAAAGGTAATTGAAGATATTAAAGACTAGTAATCTCATCTGTGTAGTAAGAATTATTAATTACATATAATAAGTTATTGGTATGAAAGGTGTTGTGAATGAATGAATGAATTTAGGAAAGCTTTTCTTGAAATTTTAAAACCGACCTGGTGTTGAAGGTTGGGAGGTGGTTGGAATTTTTCCCTCATTCCTGTTGCTACGTTACAGGCTGGATACTTAAGGACTATTAACTCCTTTTGTAAGAGACAAAGAGCTGGCTTGGGTGTGGGAAGGGGAGGAGACATTTGGTGATCCTGATAAGACACTCACGACCACCAGGAAGGTGAGAGGGCAGCAGTGGGGAAACTGTGGATCTCCTCAGCTGCCAGCGGCAGGGAGATCTAGGATCAGTGCTGCTTTTCCTTTCCTTGGTGAGTGAGTTTTTTGTTTGGGAAAAAAGGGCATGTTCCTGCGGTGCGCATCTCCCTGGCTGTGCTAGCAGCTTCTATGGAAGGGGGCCAGCAGCCACCACCACCTCACGTTTTTTCCCACCAGAGCAGATTGAGGAGTCCCTGCCACCTTTTGTCGGCGAGCCTGGGTGATCCCGTCTCTGCTGCTCCTGCTCTCTCCTCTGAGCTGTCCATGCCTGCCTACCCTGCCCATCCCGCTGTGGCACCTGCCCATGTCCCAATCTACTGCCACTACCCGTGTCCCACAGATCCGACTGCGTGCCACAGCGCCACCTGCAGCTGTGCGGGAGTCATCGCACCCGCCCTGCTCTGCCGGGAGCCCCAAGAGCGCCCCTGCCGGCTGTGACCGTAACTGCATCAAATGGGAAAAGTGCTTGGCAGCCTAGAGACTTTTCTGCCACAGGATTTTCTGGTTTTTGTTTCTTTGTTTGTTATTGCTACTGTTGTTGATGATTGTTTGCCTTGCTATAGATATTAGTAAAGAACTGTTATTCCTTTCCCCATATCTTTGCCTGAAAGCCCTTGATTCCAAAGTTCCAAAGGAGGTTCACATTTGTTGTTTCTAAGGGAGGTTCCCACCTTCCTTAGCAGACACCTATCTTTAAACCAAGACACCTGGCCTGTCAGTCTCATGAGAATTTTGTCATAATGATCCCTAGTTCCTTAATTATATTACACATGGACACATATTCTGTTACTACAGTCAGTATAATAGAATGGTAATTTATAATTAGTTTTGCTAGATTTTTGTATTTCTCAGTAAAGATACAATTACACTGAGCTACAGCAGTGATCTCTACTACCTGGCCTTTGAAATAAGTCAGGAATAATATTTATGATCTTCAGTCTCCCTACCTAATTAGTATCACTTGTGACCAAGCCAATGCAAGGCCCCTAGCTTGTACATATGTGCCATTGTATACTTGAATAACACTGCATTTCATATAAAATTATTTCCTACTGGAATTTTATCCCAATGTGAACTTTTGGTAAAGCTCAGAAATTCCTAACCTTTCATAAAAAGTTATTAGATTGTCATGAAATACCACTAATTTTATCCTAATAAACTGCATAAGTTGGTGCCTACTAAGGTTTTATCCCCATTATGAAGGAATTAATACATTTTTATTCTGGTCCACACAGCAGAACAGAGTGTCTTTCAGAAGCTGCCTATAAAACATGGGCATGTTTTGCAATCTTTACACGACTGTACAGTTCAGTTCAAACAAAAGGCAAAAAGAGAAAGCACATCACTTGCAGACAGCTAAACAACCTAAACATTCACCTAATTGATTCAGATTTTCAGATGTAAAATTAGGTGTTCCCTCCAGTGAAATTAAGGAAGCTTGATCTTTAAACCGGTGTTAGCAGTGTATACACTCTGACTTAATCATTAACTGGTTTTCCATGGAGACAAGCATGTTTAAGAAAAAAAAAATCCAGAGAAAAAGGACACAACTAAGCAGTAAAAATTACCTAAAAATAAATATCTTTAGGGATCGTGGATCATACAAGATGACCTTCAAAGCCTGCAAGATGATTTATGCCTTCAGATATTTTCATAATGCTTTGGGCATAATCTGTACCTTTAGATATAATCACAGTAAGTCATTGAACATGCTCTAATAAACTTCTGCAACTAAACATGTTTTGTTGTGCCACAGCATCGTATGTAATCAGAGCTTCCATAAATTTAACAGAGGGCACTCACTACTTGCAGAAAGAAAGCAAGATGACAGCTGGGGACAAACAGTACCTTCTACTTCACAGTTTAACATCATATGTGATTTTTGTGATAGCTGTTCTAGTTTAGTTTTTTCCTAGAACTTCTGCTCTAGAGTTGGGGGATTTATATCTTACAGACTTTGTGCAAAAACTGTGCAAATATCTTTGTATCTTTACCTGTGTGAGAGAAATGGAGAGATAGAAAAAAAAATGGAAAAACAATTGTAATGGGAACATAGTATTTCACCTCCATCTCATTATCTAATTTGCTGAATCTTAAAACAAAATTATACTGGAACAGTCATCTTTCAATTGATTGTTAAGAAAGACTTGGTGGATTCATTTACATAAAATAATGTTAAATATTAAAATAATTAAACAAATGTATTGTAATACATCTTGATAAGTTATTTTAGAAGTCTTGGTCCTGGTAATCTTGCTGTGCCACCTAATATGGGTTAAGATGAAAAGAATCAAATACAAGTATTTGGCGGCATACTTATTCCTTCTGCACGTCATTATTGTTTACCTTCTTATGCTTCTGATGAATCCTTTCCTAGGTGAAAGGTCAGACTTGAACACATCACCCAAGACACTACAGAGAGTTTTTGAGTGGTTGTGTCTGTGTGTGTGCTCATGTTGTGTGTGTGTGTATATATATATACATATATATATGCATAGGTTATCTGACTAAAAGGTAATAAAATTAACTAGAAACACATTGTGAGGATCCATGATTGCAGGAGGAACCAACAACCCTAATCTGTGAAGGACAGAGTATTCTGATTCTTCACTCTTAAGCAAATAATGAAGAATGATCAGGCCATGATCTCAAGTTAAAGTCGCAAAAAAAGTCACAGGAAGGTGTGCTTAGCCTCTCTACAGATTGTATCTGGGCACGTGCAGCAAAAGGCACCTTATATCTACTGGGCTGTGACAGGAAGACTCCCCACTGTGGGACTGGATGCTGGTCAAATGTAGCTACCGCAACACGGTACATACGTTTTTATGCAGGTTGATGTACACACACCCACACACACACACCCACACACACACACTCCTCTCTAGTTCTGAACATGTGTGGCTTTTTATGAGTAGGAATTTTTGTCTATGTGCACACATGTGATACTGTGCCACAGAATAATACCCAAACATTTTGAAGGATTTAGAGCACAGAAAATTTGCAAACAAATAAATGAGAAAGAAATGATAATAAATAATTTAAAAATATGTGTCATGAAAGCATCTAAAAAGCATTAAAAAAGGACAACTTGAATTTTTGGCTCATACAACAGGCATTTATACAAGTAGATGGTTTCTGTTGCTCTTAAAATCTGCAAGATATTTTTTCTGCCAAAAAACATCTTACATACCCCATAATGGAGGAACACTGTTCAGGAATCAGTATGATTCTAGAAGAGAAATCAGAACAGAAGAATTTTATTTATCTTATGGCCCTAACCTGGTACCTTTTCTCTTTTGGCTTTATGGATAGCAGATCCCTGTCAGAAAATAGACATATCTTCAGCAGGAAAACAGTTCTTTCTGTGTCCTGAGACACAGTGGATATTGTATTCTACAGGCTCGCACTTTTCAGACTGACGGACAAATGCTTTAATCATCAGTTTATTATGCAAAAGACAAAAAAAAAAAAAAAAGTGGCTATCTCTACTTTTAATGAGTTTCAGTGCAATCATATTTGTGTTCATCATGCTTAGGGTAAGAGTAGTGATTTAAGCTATACTGGAGATGCAATCAATGTCTAAGAAAGTCTCTAACTAAATACAGATTGCAATTGAGTGTGAGAGTGAAATAGGTTCCTCGGGAGGAGAAAAATGCAATAATACGCATCGTTAGAGGTATTGAAAAACCTTTACACTTACCAAACGAAGGCCTCAGGACTTCTAAATGCCTTCGTTGTCTGACAGGAAGACTGAATTTCTATCAGAGGTCCTGGGATCTCAGTTCTGCCTAAATTCTAACCTGAGAGAAATACAGGACATTTCAATTTTTCCATCTTATTTAAATGAAAATGCTGACACTAAAATATGATATTTCTAACACCCCTTTGATACACAAACTTTAAGCTTTTATGCTAATCAAATTAACTTTTCTCACCTTAATTATATACTATTAGAGATTTTTTAAATAGCTGTAAATCTCAGTAGAAAGGAGTGAAATGACAATATGCAACAGAAAATAATCAGTGAAATTTTTTAATGTCTGTCGAGGTTTGACCCTGGCCAAATGCCAGGGACCTATGACATCTGCTTTCTATGCTCTCTCCTGACAGGTAAGTAGAGGAGAGGAATCAAACTAACACAAACACACTGGACTCATGAGTTGAGATGAGGCAGTGGTGGGGAGGGGATGCACGAAAAACATGAGCAAACAGGTGAGAAACTTAAGTTACAAAGTGATTTATTAACCTAACAGAGTCGGAGGATAAATGAGAGGTAAAAATAAGCTCTTAAGACAACATTTCTTCACTCATCCCCCTTCCTTCTTAACACACCGTTTCTCAGCTCACCACCTCCCTCCTTCTCACAACCAACAGCTCCGGGTGGGGGGCAGGGTATGAGGTTTTTTTCCTTAGTCAGTCCATCACCACAATTCTTCTGCTACAAACACTGTTTCTCTACTCACCCCTCTCCCTCTTAAGACACCATTTCTCAGCTCACCCCCCTCCCTCTTTCACACAACCAACAACTCCGGGGTGGGGCAGGGTATGGGGGTTTCCCTTTGGTCAGGGTCAGTCCACCAGGGAGAAGAGTCCTCTACTCAGCCATGGGGTCCCTCCCACGAGAGACAGTCCTGTGTGAACTTCTTTGGCGTGGGTCCAATCTCACGAGCAGCAGCCCGGCCGAAATCTGCTGCAAACACGAGTGCTTGTCCATGGGGTGCAGGCTCCCGAGCCGAGGCCAGGCTGTTTCCATCCCGGGGCCAAGGCCTTTCTCTCTCGTCCACAGCCTTTGCAACTCTCAGTCTCTGCTGGGACTCCCACTGGATCACAGCTTCCTCCAGGCATCCCCCTGTTCCTCTGGCGTGGGCACCTCCCCACGGGCTGTGGGTGGATCTCTGCACCCCCCTGGACTCCATGGGCTGCAGGGGGACCACCTGCTCCCCCCATGGTCTTCACCACGGCCAGCAGAGTGTTTTCAGCTCTGGCGCCTGGAGCACCTCCTCCCCCACCTTCTCCACTGACCTTGGTGTCTCCATGTTGTTTTCCCTCACATATTTTCACCTCCTCCTCCTCCTCCTCTGGCTAAAAAGAAGTGCGTGCACCCATTGTTTTGATTTCTTCTTAAATATGTTTTCACAGAGGCGTAACTAACATCTCTAATTGGCCCAGGTTTGGCCAGCAGCATGTCCATCATCTTCAGAGCCATCAGAGAGTGGCTCTGGTGGACAGGGTGAAAAACTTCCAGAACCTTCACACAGGACACACAGGAGCCATCTTTGTGCCCCTCCCTACCCACTAGCAAAAACTGGGCCAAGTAAAACCACCACAATGTCACAAAGATAAGAAAGGAGTTCAAATAGTTCTTCAAAGCAGTAAGACAAGATAATATGGCAAAATGTTCAGCAGTTTGAAAGATTTCTTTTAGGACTATCTAAGAGCTGATGTTTTCTTTACATCTATGAAGTATTCATACTCAAAGTAATGTCAGAATATAGTTTGTAGACTTATTTAAAGAAAGAATAAAAATAAATCATACACAAAAAGCCTTGCTTTTAAGACAGTTTTTGCTGGTTTTTTTGTTGTTTTCTTTTGTATGCAGGTGTATTGTGACTGCAGACTTTCCAGAGGAGTGATTATTCCTACACATTCTTATAATATGAGGAAAGGAAAAAAGAGATTCTCTCCTTGGTATGAGATGCTAAGGGATTTTTAAATAACATAGAGAACATACAAAAAATCCCAGCTTAAATATCATAATTTAACTCTTGCAGATCATTAAGCATCCTCATTTCATTCTAGCTATAAACAGTTACTGCAGCAGCAGCTTGCAAAGAGCATTCTCATATGGATTGGAACTTTCTATGAAGAATTACAGGACTTTCTCCATTAAGCCAAAATCATATTTTATTTGCAATCTGCATATCTCATTGAAGGTGGCAAGATTATTAGAGCTGTATATGAAGAGTAGATGAGTGTTAAATTTGCCCTACTGTTTAATATTCAGCTTGAAAAAAGGTAAAAAGGTTGAATTTTTAGATAAATTGGTTTCAGTTCACCTTTGCACAGAATCGATGTCCATAATGAAGATACCAATGTTAGTTTTTGACCAGCCTGCCTTACTAAGATAATGAAAAGTGTTCATATATCCAGTTTTACTCACAAAGAAGCAAATCTGGAATGTTACAGTGATTCTGGCCTCTAGAGAAAGGCACATCAAATCATATCAAAGATCTAGTTTTGATCTTGGAGAACAACCTTTGAGAATTCCATTAGTTGCCCTTACAGGAAGCAAAGGTCTTTGAAGTTCCCTTTTCCATCTTCTCTTGGGATCTGAAACTAACCATCATAGATCTATTTATCTTTCTTGCTGATAATATGTCATGTCTTTTCCTAATGCTTTCTTCTCACCTATATCATCCCCTTTTTTAAACCTGCTTTTCTCTAAATGTAGTGGCCATTTTCCTCACCCCTTAAATTCTTTTTAGATAGATCGCACTTCTCATTATTTCTTTCTTCTAACTGTCATCTGTGCTTCTCAGCTCTTCATTTCATTTCCCATAATAAGGATAAACACCCTAAAATACACCAAAAAAGCATCTTAAATCATCAGATCTTATTTCTACTTTTTATAAGGTTTGTTTTTTTGTTTGGTTGGTTTTGGTTTTGGTTTTTTTTCTCTTTTTTTTTTTTTTTTAAACAGATGTTTTCAGCACTGTGATCTCTAGGCATATGTGGACATAGACATACGTAGAGATAGCTTTTCAATGAGTTATGAAGAAAATTATTCTTGTATATTTTTTTTGGGAGGTGGGTTAGCCACTATGCTGAAGCTGTGCAATGAATCTGTCATGTCATCATGGAACCCCATGATTTACTGCACATCAATTTCCATAGGGCAAGAATAGTGTCTGTTTCTTTTGGCATAATAGTGAATTTGTAACATTGTGAAGTAAATAAATAAAACTCTCCCTGACTTCAATTTCTTCTTTTTTTCTTTTTATTTTTAAAGATCTTTTGTATATCTTAAACAAAAGATCTTTAAAAATATATATTTTTCAGGAAATAAAAGAAATATACTTTGTTCAAATGTTTGAAAATTTTATTAAATGCATTGTCCCAAGATCTGGATGACGGTGCAGGTTGTACACTTCAGCAAGTTTGCTGATGACATAGTGGGAGGAAGGAGTGGCTGATACACCATAGAGTCATGCTGCCATCCAGAGGGACCACAACAGCCTGGAGCAATGGGCTGACAAGAACTAGAAGAACTAAGTCCTGCACACTTATCATCTGTCTTTTAAGTCCTGTTTCACAGTTGAGGTAGAAGAAGAAGGAAAAAGAAGGAATTAAGCATTATATTGTACATTATATCAAGGATCTGACATATGATTCAATACTAACATTACTGATATGTGCATTGAAACGTACTTTGCAGTTACTAAAAACCTTGCCTCTTTCTCCATACAGAAAGGCATGAAGAAATGTATAGGTATGCTCCTATATGTACATTAATTGCAATATTTAAATTCTTCACAGAGACTAAGATTTGTTTGTTTGGAGACCCTCATCCCTAGGGAATGAGTTCCCATGCCCACCAGCCATCTGGGCGGCAAATTTAATCCGACTACAAATCTTGCAAATTAATGGGCCTAGTTCAAGCATGAGGATCTCATGATCCTAACTTTGTGATGTTTAGGCATACTAATTATTATCTTGCTTCTAGAGTACACACAGCAATACCAATTATTTACCCCAAGCACGCTACACAATTTGGCTGCCTTTATTCATGAAAGATTTCTAAATAGGGACAAAATTTTTTTTGAATAGTGCTGGTTTTGTAGGTATTTTTTAATTTTTAAAATAGCTAAATATATTTCTTGATGGAATCTTTTGGTAATTATTATAGATTTTTTTTGTTATGCATATACAGACCCTTTCATATAATGAGTCATATAATTTTCTTTATTAGGACCAAAATGTATTTTCATTAAAGACCCAGTGAACTTTTCATTAAACAAACATTTTTCTTTTGATTTAAAATAAAAGACTAACATAAATATTTGAATTAATAAATTATCATAAAGCAGGTTATCTGTGGTATTAGGAAAACAGTCCTTTTTTACAACTTTCAATCATAATTAGATTTAATGCTGCCTTTCTAAAATATGATAGCTGTTGCATATTCATCAAAGGCATACAAAGTAGAATTCTTAACATATAACAAAATCTAAATAACATCTTCAGAAACATAAAATCATATTTATAACGAAACTAACAATTTAAATTTACTCTGTCTCTCTTTGCAGCTAGTCACTTCGAAGATGATGAATCAGGGTATTTTAATGCACATATTTAGCTGTCACTTTTCAGCGGCAGACTTGAAGTCAGAAGTAACTTGCATTATTTTTCAGTCTTTTTGTCTTACTACCACTAAATCTAATTTTGGCTATATCAGTTGAAACTGCAGAAATAATGACAAAAAATCAGATATTTTTATTATTTGGGGAGGTGGAAAAGATAATTTTTTCTGTAGTTTTGTGAACTACAACTACAATTCAGACTAGAAGTACATGAAAATGTCTGAGCAAAACTCTCTTTCTCCTGAAAAATGTAGTTTTTATGAAATGAAAACTAAGCCTTTCAAATGCATATAGACTTATTTATATCAGGAAAAAGATAATTCCTCCTGTCAAAACAAAACAAAATAAAACAAGCCCCAACACCAAATATTCTGTATTTTTGGGAATGTGTTTTGTTTTGGGTTTTTCAATTTTATTTTCAAGAATATTCAAATAGCCAGGATCAAGAAAATGTCTCCTTAGATGCAAAGAAAACAAAAAAAAAAGCGCTTTTTCTTAGATATAAAGAAAAAAACAAAAATTAAAAAAACAACAATAAAAAAAAGACAAAGCATTTTTCTCTAATCTTTTCACAGGAATTTTGATTAAATTTTGTCCTTGAGTTGGCTTGAAATAAATTGGGAAGCATAATTTTTATTTTTTTTAAAATAAGTTCTTTATTCAGCTTTGACACTAATTTTGCTGGAGGCAGTGATAGGTAGCCAAGCTTCTGGCTTCCTACTTCTCCAAGTGAGCTTCTGACTGTTGTCATAGTTACAGAGATATTTTTTTCACCTGTGAACTTGTTCATCTCACTGAATGAAACCTCTCAAATAGCTGGTCTTTACTTTCCTCACACAGGAAGATTAACTTTAAAAAAAAAAGTTCCTCAGCTATGGTGACCATTTATTTTTGCCTATACGGGTTGGATTCACTTTCTTCTCTCAGGAACCTGAGTGTTGCATTTCCACTGACACTTCTTACTAATTTAGTAATTTCGTCCTCTTTATCCTCTTTTCCAAGGATAAAAACAAGTACATAAATAGGAAAACTTGTTAGAGGAATTTTATTCTGTCCTCTGCCTCCTTCAGAACCCTTGTCAATGCCAGAGCTAGTCAGATATAATTTAGTATCACAAAAATAAAGGTTTCTTTTTCTGCTCTAGACTGCTTTTATCAGGGGCAGGTCTGCCTGATGGGATGATTCCTGAACAGCTCCAAGCATGTGGTTTACTTCACCTTTTTCTCATTTGCTCTCCTTTCTGTAGCAAAAGTCTATGTGAATTTTAATCTGTTTCTATGAACCTCAATTTTGTTGATATTATGGCCTACTAGAGACCGCTGTGATCTGGGACAATTTATGTTATCTTTTGAAATTATTTTCTCAAAAATTACTTTCTGATCCTTCTCTTCCACATCTTTTATGATATAATCTAATTAAATTCTTACATAATTTTATTTTCAGTGTAATTTCTGTTTCAGTTCTATCAGTAGAAAATTCAGAGTTCATTAACATTTTCTAGAGTAAGAGTTCTTGATAATTCTCTAAGTACTAAATATTTCTAAGGGTTTAGCTTCAGTAATCTATTAACAGCTGTAAGAAAGGGGAAGAATAGTCAGGATGAAATGCATTTCCAGGCTGTAGCCAGTTGTAGATTTCTTCTTGCAACATATAGGCTTGGCTCAGCTATCTAAATCTGGGGTAACCCATCTGGCTTGTGACTGTCACTCCTCAAGTATGTCTCCTGGAGCTGCCAGCAACATAAACAAGACTTGGGTATTGTAGGGAGCACAAATTACCTAATTTTAGTCAGTAAATTAAGCCCAGTATACTAAACAGGAAGGTAAAATATGCATGCCCAGTCAATGCCATTTGACATATGTCTGGCCATTTCTTTAACTCCTGCCTTTTCCATGTCAAGTTTTGTCTAATAATTCTTCAAACTTTTTATGTAAGTATAAACATGAGAAAGGTTAAAACATTAGATCCTATATAAGCTCAGTTATATTAAATGATGACTCTTTGTCCCTGGGGCTGGTGTCTACAACAATTATTATTCCTAGCTCCTAGTCACACATCTGAGAGGTCTGAAGACTGGTAGCTTATTAATACATGTAATTTGTTTTCTTTATATTAATTTTTAATATCTCCAGTAAAAAAAAAAAAAGTAAAAACAAAAACCCAGCTCTATAAAATGTTGAGATTAAGTTGTCTTTGTCAAATGGGAGTTTAATCACTACAAACCTAAAATTTGAATGTCAAGCTGTGAAGTTATTCACAGGTTTGGTGATAATGGAAGTGCTCATATTTTTTCAGCTGAATGATGCACTGTTTGATTTCTAACAGTGATAATTCTCATCAAAATAATTTCTAACTTTTTATCCCTATATACCAACCCCATTTATAAAGCTATATATTGCATGTCAAGTATTTCCTTGTCAGAGATCATCCTTTGACTGCATTTGCTTTGTAGGATTCAGTGATCTCTCAAACTCATGTTTACTTTTATTAATTTTACCTTAAATTTCCCTTTTCCTTTCTCTTCCATTTTTCTTTTTGCCTAGTATGTGTGGTTTCCTTCAGTGAATTCATAGTATCCTGGCACAGCAGGGTGTTGGAAAGAGGACATTTCAAAATATGTAAGAGAAGGATGCAACTGAGGAATCAGATATAGCATTTCATCTGTTTTACATTCCATGCCTCCATAAAATATTTTTTGAAGCATAAAAAAAAGAAATCCAAGGTTCGAGTAGGTGAAAACTCTCTTCTGTTCCCCTTTAAAAAAAAAAAATGAAAATTAGGAAAATTGTTTGCTATTATATATACTTGAACATTTCTGTTGTACTTTTCCAGCTGTCAAAAAATTTCTTCATACAGTTTTTGCCTTCAAGAAATTCCCAAAGCTAGTCATTTGCCCAGCTGTACATTACCATTACTATGTGCTTTCCTGATGGAGATTACCCATGCACTGATGGAACATAATGTTCTATAACATGACATAAAGCAATAATAGCATGCAATATAATCCTTGTTATATCTTTAATAATGAGATAAAACTAAATTACAGCATTTGATTTTGCTGGCTTAATTTGAGATGCTCATCTTTTACAGGAAACCTAATCTATGCCAGAAGTGGTCATTGAGGATCATCAGCAGTGCAACTAAAATATAGAAAATAGAGTTCAATTACATCCAACTGTTAAAACTGAATTTAAGGACTGCAAGCTCATTTGCACAGAATACTGTCATTTTTCACCTTGCAAGTTTAAATATGCTTGCATAGTCTTTGATAGATTCTCCCACAGCAAACAGAATACTTGCATACAATTCACCCTTGAGAATCTCATCATTTTTTAAGTTATTTTTGTACATTTCCTGAATATTATTGCATTGTTTAAAAAGCAATTTTAGATATAACAGGATTAAAAATAACTTCACGGGACTTTATATTTGTTTTCCTCTCTGCACATTCCTCATTTGTTATTATGTGTTTTGTTTATTGTATTACAAAAATTTATTCAATCTCCAATAATGAAAGGGATCTCTTGTGTAAACATTGCACTGTCACATTCAGGCAATGGTGGGGTGGAATAAGTCCCTGCATATTCTGAGCAGGTCTCTGATATCGGACCACTTTGGCCAGTACAGTCTGGTACTGTACAAGGAGACTTTTTTCTCACCTGTGCTGTTGGAAAGCACAAACACACACACCCAAGAGCCAGACAGCTCACGCTTCCTCAGGATAGTGAATGTCAGAGGGCTCAATCGCATAGAATTCCGATGGTTTTATTCTCAAACAAGTCCAGAGGTGAAAGAAGAAGTGGGGAGGCCGGGGGCACAGGGATATAGCCTTTTGGGCCAATAGGGTTGGAGAGAAGGTGGGAAGATACAACAATCCAATGGGGAGAAGGGAGGGGAGGAGCGAGGGATCATGTTGAAACCAACCAACACAGAGGGATTAACACACAAAGGTTACCATCGTTTTGGGACAGAAGAAACATTGAGGGGTTTTAACTGTCCCACCAGCGTGCTTCTGCTGGCTTGGGACTTCTTGGATTCTCTGAGATGGTAGAAACCACTCCAACATTGCACAAATACATGCTTAGGGACAGCCTCTACTTAAAAAATTTTGCAATGGTAAAAACCAAATGACTCTGCCAGGAGTTATTAATGTTTCTTGATATTTCCCCATAAGACCCTACAGCTTGAGGATTTTAAGCTCTTTATTGTTTCACTTGGCCTGAAGTCCTGAAAGCTGAACTTAATGTTCAAAATTTATCTTTTCTAGAAAGTTCCTTACAGTTAGATCTAACTTGGAATAGGAAAAGGAGAATTAGACATTCTGACATTTAATAAAACAAAAAATATAACACCAATATTGAAATCTTTAAGCCTTGGCATGAAAACTAGAATTTTTTCTTTGGAAAATCTTCTGTTATTCCTTATTGCTGTAAAAGTTGACAAAAATCTTCTCTTCAGTAGTGATAAGCTATATTTCAGAGTGTGTTTCCAAACTTCATGCTACTTCTTCTTGGATTTGATTTCTGTAAACAATATATGACATCTTTTTCTGATATTCTGAGCAATTGTAGGATTGCATTTTACAACAAAGAGCTTACTAGTAGTTCAAGTGTGAATAGATTATGTAAGTATGGCAGCTCAGTTTTTTTCTTTATGAAGAAGGAATGAGTACAGCAAGAGGGGACAAACCTTAAGAAATCACATATATTACAAACACTTTTTTTTTTTTTTTTTTAATAAAGACCTTTGAAGTTCTTCGTCTGAACTGCTCAACTTCTAATAGTTTCTTATCAGGCGCATATTATCAGGTCCATAAAGGCTTTTAAAGCAGCTGAAACGAGCTCTAAACTTACAGTGAGGACTTACATCCTTGACATCAGAGACCAGGACATATTCTTAGGGGTTTTCTATCTGCTTAATGGTAATCTCAGTATTACTTAAATATCTGAGAAAAATCTTGGACCTGAAAACCTTTCTGTGTAATTAAACACCACAATCTATTTTGCACACATGCAATAGTAATTTGTCTTCATTTCTGGCAAAATTATGATTTGCTGGAAAAATTTTCTGTATCCTGGTCATGTGAGTTTGAGCTGTGATGGTGATATTGGTTCAATGATGGTGGTATTGGTTGGACTTGATGATCTTGGAGGTCTTTCCCAACATAATTGATTCTACAAGTCTATGATTCTATGTCTTCAGCCCCTTAATTATGTTCATTCTTCTGCTGCAAGGCTTTTAGTTCTAAGTTTCAGCTGAAAGATAAAGGAAATTGATCCAGGCTATAATTTTTTAGAGGAGGAAGAGACACCACCACCATATTTAAAATACTTTCACGGTTTTCAACAAGTTATGATAGATCCCAAAAGTACAGAGTCAAAAGGGGGGTGGGGGGATGATTTATAATTACAAGTTTTAGATGCGTTTTAATTTTGATTGTTAATTGTATTAAAGAAACTGTGTACAACATGCACAGAATAAACAAGAATAAACAGCTCTTGTACCACTGTAATGTCTCATAGACTCCTGAAACTCTTTTGAATAACCATTTACAATGTTGATAACTATCTTATTTACAGATATACTGATACCTTCTTTCTGTTTGTGGAGACTGAATGGTTGCAGTGGATTCTAGTGTTCTAGTAATTAAACCTTACTTCTTACCCTGAGTTCTTTCCTTCTAGTCTTTACTCTTGATGAGATATTTCTGGAAGCCAATGGGATTCTGTTTTAAAAATGCAGCTGATTATAGCAAGGCCTGGTTTGCAATATAAGAGCTATCCTTCACTTTTCTTACTTTCTTTTCTATTTCTTTTCTGGCTTTTTTATCCCTTTTTACATCTCTCTCTCTCCCGCTACAATTTAGCTTAGGTACTAAATGAGTAAAAGACTAAGAAACAAACCACATAATTTAAATTCAAATTTTTGATCTTCCTCCAACAGTGTTCTCTCAATTCAAAACCATCTCACACAAGCAGTATCAGGTCTAACAGGTCTATTTGCATTCCTCCAGGGCATGGAGCCACCAGGCTGGGCTCCAGCAACTGGACAGGAGAGTCTTGGACCGAAGCAGTTTGAGGCTATAGCCTTGTCTCTTGACGGAAGGAAGGAAGGAAGGAAGGAAGGAAGGAAGGAAGGAAGGAAGGAAGGAAGGCACAAAATCTCTGTTACTCAGAATCCTGTTCATTTCTAAAAAGCAATTTCAGTGACCAGCTTCATGTGGCACTAAAGAACTACCTACTTGACTAATTTTGTGAGTGCTCAGTGGAGAAGAAAAGCAATGCTAAGGGCCTTCTCAGTCAGAAATATGCTCTGAGCTCTCCTCTGGCATAGAAGTAACTGAGATGATAAATATTTTTCTTTCACAGATATTTCATCTGAGGCATGAGATTGCTTTGAAAAAATTTGTGTGTCCATTGGGTGACAAATACAATCCTGAATATCATGCAGAATTGAGGCAACACCACTTTCCGCTCTTCTAACTGGAGCTAACTTCATATAAGTTTCCATAACACATTTTTGAATTACTGCATTTTCAGAAATATTCAAGAGGATTCAGAGATACTGCTGATTGCCTCAGGCACTATATGTTTTGCCTTCAGCTGCCCCCCACACACATCAAGCTATTCTGCTTAAAGCTTCTGGGTTGCACAGAGAAGGCTTATGTTCAGACCTACTGTGACATGGAAAACTACATCAAATTACTTCTTTCTAAAATGTTCTTGTTCATTTTATGTTACATTTTATGCCTACTTTTTAAGTTCTGACTATGTGAGATTTGTGGTATATAAAAGAAGTTAACACAGCATCTTATTATCTAAAGCTATCATATTGTATGCCATAGGCTATCATTCGAAAACACTTTAGGGTTTAGCAATTACATTAGAAATATATCATTTACTGCAGAAATACAGTAGCCAGAAAATTCATTTCCTGCCCCTGCAATTGCTTATTTTCTCTGTTTAAGACAAAACCAAGGAAGAAGCTTATCCCTGCAACCCTAATAAAAAAAATCTGTCTGTAGCAGGATGAAAAAACAGAAGTGCTCTACCAACGGGATAGATCTGTGCTTTTCAACTTGAACCATTTCAGCTTTCATGTCCATTAACTCTCTAGCTGTCCTGCTGAGGCAGTCATCAAGATTGCCAATTGTGATGGAGTTTATGCTGAGAGTGTTTGTCCACAAGCAAACTGAAAACATTAACTAACATAAAGGCCAGTGATTTTGAAACTGCAGCCCTCAGACTTGTGAAAAAATATGTTCTGAATCAATTTCTGTAGTTTGCTATGGGATCAGATATAAGGTTAAAAAAATACTTAACTTTTACTCTGATTAAATGCACAATATTTTGTAAGCACTTGTAATTAATTTTGGGTAGTGTTCAGAAAGGTTTTGAAAATTTGGAACATTTTGACATGAAGTTTAGGAAAATTTCCTGACAGGACAGGAAAGAGATTGTGGAGACTATGGGTGTACTTTGGATCCTGACACTATGGTCACAATTTTATTAATCATATGTATACGTATTTACAGCTTCACACTCATTGCATGAAAACTCTCCTGCTCAGACTCTAGTTTGCTGATTGTCACATGAACAGGGGACATTCCTCAGCCCTTAGTGTGGGGAGATTTCCTCAACCAGTGTTTGATTTGTCTGGCAGTGCCCCAGAAAAGCCAAGACCCTCTTGCCCAACCAGTCTGTCTGTGTCCTTTTGTGGGGACGCTTCACTGAGCAATCCTGCTGGACTAGAGGGTGGTTTGACTGACTAGTTCAGGGACAGGCACCAACAGGATAAGGGAGACCCCTCAGCAGGTCTTCCCACTTTATTTGAGTATGTTTTCCACTGCCACTGATTGCCAGTGCCCATGAAGGGCTCACACCAGCAGTTTATGGAATAACACACTTTGTTAATACAAAATTGTGACAGGTTAAGGTTTGAGGATTGCCTGTGATGGTATCTGACTGCAAAAATGTATTCAAAGCAATACACGGACAAACTCTTACCCCCAATAAAACATCCAGTACACACAGAGTGTGGTTCTTACCCAGTAGGCATCCCAACATGGCAGAGGACAGGTTCAGCCCATTGACATCCCAGGAGTTCTGATGGAGTCTTCCCTAATTTTCCCCATTTTCAACATAGTTTTAGACTATTTCTTTATGTTTAGGTGGAACTTGAGTGACTCTATTCATACTTACCTTTGCTACTGATTGGTGTAAAATTCTCTCACTTTGCTCTTAAAGGTACAGTCAATAAAATATAGAGCACTTCCCCAGTGAGGGATGGTTGTACCTTGGGGGTGGGTAACTTTGGGATGGATTTCTGTGTTAGTATTAAAATTAAGTTAAAATAAACCAAGTCAATCCAAGGAGAGCGATTTTGCCACAGTTGCTGCCTTAAGAGCAAGAGCCTTCTCCTATCTCCCCTGAATGACAGCTGTTGTAGGGTTTATCAGCTGCAAAGTACCATCAAGTTCCTTTCCCTGAAAGGATTTCAACAGAGCTTTGGCCTCAGGGTTTCCACTCTGCTCCACCCTTCAACCCCCTGTTCCATCCCCCTTAACAAGTGCTTACATTTGCAGATTGTGTGTGGGGAACCACTGTGGAATGGGTTTCAAACATGTCAACCACATTCCATCCGGGGAGTAGCAACTGCATTAGTCATGATACTGTGAGTAACTGAAGGGAGGATGTCAAGAGGATGGAGCCAGGCTTTTCTCAGTGGTGCCGAGCAATAGGACAAGAGGCAACAAACAGAAACTTATGCCCAGAAAATTCCACCTGAACATGAGGAATACTTCTGTATGTGAGGCTGACCATGCACTGGACCAGGTTACCCAAAGAGGTTGCAGAATATCCTTCCCTGGAGATATCAAGAGTTTTCTGGATGCAGTTCTATGTCATGTGCTCTAGGATGACCCTGCTTGAGCAGGGAGGTTGGACCAGGTGACCCACTGCAGTCCTTCTAGCATTTTCCATTCTGTGGTTCTGTGATTCTGTGAGTTACACTGATACTTTACAAAGTCAGAAGAGAAAACAAATTAAAAACAGCTAGAAAATTAATCCATTACCACTTTTCACATAAAGGTGAGTCATGAGACATCCTGACTCCAAGAGTTCTTCATCACAAATACTTGGTTCTCACCACAGCCCCTGAATATCTAAATTGTCTTTGCAGCATTGTCCATGGTATGTGATATAATCCATGGCATGGGAATGCTAAGGAGATAGAGTTTTGGAGAAAGTATACCATGAACTTCAAGACCTTTTCCAGCAATTTTCAACCAGTCTAACCAATGATGCCCTACCAACTTTTATCTGTTGATCACACTGATATTTATGTAATGCAACAGGGGAAAAGATAATTTGGAAGTGATGGTCCCATGTAGAATTGGGTGGCAGAGATTACTGTAGTCCTGTTGCAGACACATGTTTTAGACATGCATATACATCCTATATCAATACTTACAGTATGTAGAGATGTAAAAACTATATAAATGGAAACTTGTATAAAAACTATATAAATTGGAAAATATTACTTTTAACATGTAAATTTCAAGACAAGTAGATATGGAATATCAGCTTAAAGCAATTAGTCTTCTGTTGTTAACTGATTGACTGTGCTGTACACTCAGGTTTGTTTATGTGTCTCTTGTGACAACTGTGCTCATCCTCTAGAGGAATCAGAATTAGGAAACTATGCAGTACAATGTAGGCTAAAAAATTTGTCTTCCAAACCAATGCAATTTAGATTAATTAGTAAATGTATATGCAAACAAGTGAACAGGAAAGAAAGGCTCCTTAAATAAATGGGTAGGTGAGTTTTCTATCCCATTCCTACTCTTTTCTTTTTTGAGTCTGAACTGAAATTTTTCTATTTGAGAAAATCCTTATAAAAGGAATATTAATATATAAATTTTTTTTCAATCAACCAATCAACCAATCAATAAATCAATATTTTCTTTCAATATTAATAATATCCCAAATGAATACATATGAAAGAATCTATCAGCGAAGGCCCAAGGGAGCTAGAATTTAAAAAACAGAAAACTACTCTATTAGATGCACACTCCTGATATGGCTGGGGTTTTTTATAAGGTTGAATTGTACTTTACCTGTAACTAAGAATGGATGAAAGATAAGTTTTTTTGTGGAAAAGACAGACAAAATTTGCTATACTAGGCCAGAAAACACCCCCAACAAGCTGCATATAGTTCTGAAAGAAGATGGACAACAGTAGTAATTACAAAAGTATTTAGTACTGTGGATTGGGAAAAAACAGTTTCATTTTCCGTATAATATTTACAAAGGGTTTGCACTTATTTACTAGCATTGGCTGCATCTCCAGATACTGATTATAAGAGCCATACCTAGAAACATTTTGTTTATATTTGGGGTTTTTTTTAAGTATTAACTGCTCTAAACAATGTCAGAAGTTTGTTTTGCTAAAAAGAGCCAAAGAAAGAACAAAACCATATCCTGCTACAGAGAGCTTTGTGGAATATACACATATATTTTTATATATATGTATACCTAATGCTGGTTATCAAGAACATCCTACTTGAAGATGACATTCATATAAGGCAAATGCAAATTGCCTGCATGTCATGTGTTGGGAGATATTTGCATTTTCCTGGGAAATGCTGATTCTGCATTTCTCGGTGAATTCTGAATATCTACACCTTCATCATAACTCAAGGATTTACTGTTTTGTAAATTGACAAATAGTCTGCTGATACCACCAAATGTATATAAACCCTGCTTGTACTGCAACCTTTCTTCCAGATCTCAGATAGGCAGTTGCAATTGCAAGAAATAGAAGTATTTGCATTTGTTGTGCATATCTAAAAAAATAAAATTCTATACTATAAATATATATTATGTATTATAAACTTTTTCTTCAGCAATTTTTTCATATGAGTATATACACCCACATATAAAATGCACATTTTAATTTAATTGCTGGTTTTATTTGACAGTTTAAGATCCACAGTTTAAATTAAAAATAATAAAATAAAAAAATCAGTCACACCCTTGCCATCAATCAGCAAGGAGTTCTTATTCTTTTCAGTCTCAGATGTTAGATTTGCCCAGGACAAAATAGCCAGCACACACAAAGTTGGTTTCCCAGTCTTGTCTCTGATTCTGATATTCTGAATATCAATAAACAAGCTGATAAAATTAGCCATCACTTATTTAACTGACCAAGTACACTAATTAGATTCTGCTCGACGACAGCCATTCAGAGAAGTAGATTAATTCATTTTTTACTCATCAGTTTCACAGGCAGATAGGACCTACTTATTCTTATCCACACAGTGGCTGATCTGTTAAATGCCTCTGTAGTTTTACAGCAATGGCTGACATCCATCTTGCTTCAGGAAATGCTAGCTCGGGTCCCTTGATAGCTTGAAAGTTTACAAGTATAAGAACAAGCAGGCAAGAAACTTGCATAATTAAACAAAAATAATTAGGTTACCAAAATGCATAGTATTCATCTTTACTCAGGCTACTCACTATTTTTTTCACATTTCATTTAAAAAGGAAGTGAAAAATCTGTTTAAAACCAAATGTGTTTTGAAATCACATTTTTATAATGTAGAACAATACAAGCAGATTTTTAGACAAGCAGTCATGTAAGATGTTAGAATTAAGTTCCACATTAGATATTAAAACAACATTAACAAAACTAATTAATTTACTCATTGACAGTTAACTTGTCATAATACAACTATTTTGCAAATGGAGTGCATTTAAACCTGCAGACTGTGAGATACACAACACTCCCAATTCAAGTCATGGATGGGAGCATAAATCAAGAGATGGGGATCAGAGGAGTCTATTAAAACCACAATACCTTCTAAGCAGTATCTAATGAGAAACAAACTGTACTTCTTTCTTAACATCACATCTCCATGAGGCTACACACCCCTTTTAATGGAGAAATTTTCACAGTGAATTTTATATATAGCACTAATATTTTGCTTTAGAAACAAATTTATATTTTTTGCAATTATAGTATGTTAATATTTTAGATTTTCCAAATTATATTGTGGCACAAGACAGTAATTCTAATTGTTTTGCTACCAAAAATGCTTTCTGAAGAACAACACACTGACGTCTTTCAAGTTTTATAAAGCTAACTGCCAATTTTACTTAATTTTATTTTCTTCACTGTTACATATGTCAGCAAGCTGAAATGAGTCTACAACAAAGTCTATTCCTGGCAAAAACAAGAAAATGAGAAAACAAACACAACCCACCAACAAACTGTGCTAGTATTTTTTTTTCTTTGTTCAACTCTTATTTCATGAGCTGATAAGGATTTAGAACTACTAAACAAGCTTCACATTTCATTAATATTTAGAAAATATTTAGAAAATAGAAAGAAGGAGTAGACTTGATTAACTTTTACCACTGCTTTTTTTAAATAAGAAATAAGAATATTAGAAATATGCAGCTACTCCAAGGAACAGATTGGTTTCTCCCAAATTGGAAGATCCAGTATCAAACAGAGTATTCCACCTTCATCTGTGACTTTTTTTTCACTCTCTGAAGCAAAATGATATCTACAGAAACAACTCCAGACAAGAACAAGAAGAAATAAAAAATGTGGCAATACATAATTTTGAGCCTTTATTTTCTCATTCTTGGCCTCAGTCAAATCAAATTTAGTAGAAACTTTTGATTTCTTAAATATTATCTCTATGGTTGGCATTATTAAGGGACATCTAGAATACATTTTTCTATGCTGCACACAGACTATGGCAAATCATCAGAAGACAAACTACAAAGGGGACCAGGAATTGAATCTTGCATAACTGTGAGGTCTGAGTATGACATTTATTTTTGGTTGAAAGCCAGAAGTCAGTTTTTGCCATGAGCTGAAATGCTGAGCTTCTGGAAGATTCACTTCTCTTGCCTTAACAGTCATTAATCTCAAAACCAGACTCTGAATTTCTGAATTATCCAAATACAGAAATACTTTTGTTGTAGATATTGTCTTATGGATTTCTTCTTAATATACCTGCATGGTTGGTACAAGGTCTGTCAGTCATCTGTGAGTTGCTAATCCATGATGCTAAATGGGTTTCAGGTTTCTGTGGAGCTGTGGTGGTTTTGCTTGGCCCAGTTTTTGCTAGTGGGTAGGGAGGGGCACAAAGATGGCTTCTGTGTGTCCTGTGTGAAGGTTCTGGAAGTTTTTCACCCTGTCCACCAGAGCCACTCTCTGATGGCTCTGAAGATGATGGACATGCTGCTGGCCAAACCTGGGCCAATTAGAGATGTTAGTTACGCCTCTGTGAAAACATATTTAAGAAGAAATCAAAACAATGGGTGCACGCACTTCTTTTTAGCCAGAGGAGGAGGAGGAGGAGGTGAAAATATGTGAGGGAAAACAACATGGAGACACCAAGGTCAGTGGAGAAGGTGGGGGAGGAGGTGCTCCAGGCGCCAGAGCTGAAAACGCTCTGCTGGCCGTGGTGAAGACCATGGGGGAGCAGGTGGTCCCCCTGCAGCCCATGAAGTCCAGGGGGGTGCAGAGATCCACCCACAGCCCGTGGGGAGGTGCCCACGCCAGAGGAGCAGGTGGATGCCTGGAGGAAGCTGTGAGCCAGTGGGAGTCCCAGCAGAGACTGAGAGTTGCAAAGGCTGTGGACGAGAGAGAAAGGCCTTGGCCCCGGGATGGAAACAGCCTGGCCTCGGCTCGGGAGCCTGCACCCCATGGACAAGCACTCGTGTTTGCAGCAGATTTCGGCCGGGCTGCTGCTCGTGAGATTGGACCCACGCCAAAGAAGTTCACACAGGACTGTCTCTCGTGGGAGGGACCCCATGGCTGAGTAGAGGACTCTTCTCCCTGGTGGACTGACCCTGACCAAAGGGAAAGCCCCATACCTTGCCCCCATCCTGGAGCTGTTGGTTGTGTGAAAGAGGGAGGGGGGTGAGCTGAGAAATGGTGTCTTAAGAGGGAGAGGGGTGAGCAGAGAAACAGTGTTTGTAGCAGAAGAATTGTGGTGATGGACTGACTAAGGAAAAACCCCATACCCTGCCCCCCACCTGGAGCTGTTGGTTGTGAGAAGGAGGGGAGGTGGTGAGCTGAGAAATGGTGTGTTAAGAGGGAAGGGGGATGAGTGAAGAAATGTTGTCTTAAGAGCTTATTTTTACCTCTCATTTATCCTCCGACTCTGTTTGGTTAATAAATCACTTTGCAACCTAAGTTTCTCACCTGTTTGCTCATGTTTTCATGCATCCCCTCCCCACCAGTGCCTCATCTCAACTCATGAGTCCAGTGTGTTTGTGTTATTTGATTCCTCTCCTCTGCATAGTTGCAGCAGGAGAGAGCATAGAAAGCAGATGTCATAGGTCCCTGGCATTTGGCCAGGGTCAAACCTCGACAGGAGCACATCAAGACTTTAAGACATCCTACATAACAAGAAATTGAGGAAAAAGATAATTATTAGTGATCTATTATTTAGTGAGCTTTGAGTTTAGGCTACAGAAACATGAATTGTGAAATACCTCTTCCATTTGTTGTAGAGAAAGAAATTCATTAATTGAGAAAAAAATGTAAAAGTTGTAGTAAAAGTAATAATGAATCACGAATTTAATCAAAATAATCTGCCAAGTCCTACTTAGCAGAAGAGTTCTACTGAAAATCTAAAATTTAAAACCAAAAAGTTGTCTGTAATTTCCCAAACACTGGGGGTTTCTTGGCACAGAAAACTAAAACCAATCTCATGCGAACTATGTCTTTTTTCAGGCAAGAAAAGTTATTTATTTCCATGGATTTTAGTTACAGACTATTACAATCACTTCCTTTTCAGTCTGACCCCTAAAATTAGTAAGTATAATTTATTGCTGTCTTATGCAAATGTCATACTTAAATGTCTGAACTTCAAAACACATATTTATAATGTAGAAATGGGTTTCAGAATACTTTTGCTTCTTGTCATTTCCAAAGCTGCAAAGATTTATCAGAATTTGTAGATAATATTCTTTGCTATGAGGGACTTCACTGTAATAAAAAGAAAGATCAGAATATATCTATTTGATATATCATGACAAATTAAAAGTCACAATTAGTGTTAGCATACTGGGATTTTTTTCCTTCAGCTCCACCTGTACTTTCTCCATCACCTGCCTGCTCTGCTTTCACCCTTTCATTGTCATTCTTTACCTAATTTGTTTTAAAAAGTAAAGCTGCAGGGGGATAAAGTAAAGGTTAACTTTATGGGTTAAAGGAGAGGAAGTATCTGGGATTTTCTTTCAAAATGTCCCCAGAGAATTGTGTCAACTAATGGTTAGCACTTACTCTGAAATAAAGATTAATGGTTAGGTGAGATGTCTGAGTTGCATGAGCTTTTATCAGCCATCTGTTTAAACATGAATATAAACTATTGAAGTTTAGAAGTTGTTTTACTTCAGCAGAAAAGGGAAAGGCAGGGAATGAAAAAAATTGAAAAAAACAAGAACAAAAATTGTTTGTTTTTTTATTTAACTAAATGTTTTAAGTTATTTTGACTTTTAGATATGTTTATTCTGAGACTTGTTTAAATTACCAGCATTTTGCCAGCACCCAATTTCCTTGAAGAGCAGTACACAAGACTATGTCTGATCTCAGATTAGGCTACACTTTTTACCAAAACTTGGCATGACATTTCAGAAATTTTAGACCCAAGATAACAACTTTGAATTTGGATGAACCATAATCCTTGAATAAAATCAATATAACACCCAAAGTTTTCTTACAAATCATACACAATATATATACAAGGAAAGAAAGAATACAAAACTAATCCAGAATCTTAAGGGTTCTGAAAAAAAGTTGAATTATTCTTTAGATAAACATAAAACTTTGCATTAAGTTCTTACACATAAAAATGCATAGAAAGGTATAATGTATGAGATACCATTGAATCATAACAACTAAATACGCTGTGCTATTCCATGCTGATACATGCCCTAAACAAATATTATAAAATACCTTTGCTTATGCTGGGTGGATGAAAGAGGTCATGTACTGATTACATAACTCAAAGTTATATCATGTTATCTTTTATGTGAGCATAAGAATTTTATTTTACATCCATTTTGTGCATTGCAAACACTTTCAGGTTGCAAACCCATTGCTAATTAAGGGAAAATTTTTTTATTATTATTTTCAGGTATTCTTTTGTTGGTGATGATTTTGATTTTTTCATGTGTGTGTTTTTTGGGTTTTTTGTTGTTTGGTTTTTTTGTTGTTGTTGTTGGTTGATTTTGTTTGTTGGCTTTTTTTTGTTTGTTTGTTTTCCTTTTGTACTTTTTCTGTCCTCACCTTTTTGTTTTGTATATGAACAGCTGCATTCTGAGTCCTGATTGATTCTTCACATTCAGGTACAATGTAGCAAATTCCACTAACTGAGTTTTAGGTGGTAAAGCTATAACTTAAAGTCACTAGAAACCAACTAGAAAAAAATGTCAAGGTTGTTAGTAAGATGAGGGTAAAATTAGATGAGTCCACAAACAGCAAGCTTACTGTAAATTTAGAGAAAAATAAAAAATTATATTTCTAAACCATTTTAATGAGCATGGTCTATACAGCCTTACTAAAAGCTGAAATCAGTCTTTCTCTCAAACCATTAGTATTTCAGAACCAGTTTTGTTGGCCTTGTTTGGACACCCTTCAGTGTCCCATGCCTTTCTTGTAATGAGGTGCCCCAAACTTAATGCAGGATTTGAAGCACAGCCACACCAGTACAGAGTGAAGATCATTGCCCTAGTCCAGAGGACCAAAGAATTTCTGCTATAAGCCAGGACACCATTGGCCTTGTTGGCTATCTGGGCACATGATATTCAGTTGTTTGTCTACCAAAAGACCCAGATCTCTGTAAGTGTAGAAAGTGAAGTCCTTTTCTGCCAACTGTCTTGCCAACCACTCTGCCTCCAGCTTGTAACCTCTCATGGAGTTGTTGTGACACAAATGAAGGAGAAGGAACTTGATCTTTTTCAGCCTCATCCCACTGCCTCAACCCATCAACCCAGCCTGTCCAGATCCCTTTGGCCTTTCTACCCTCAAGCAGATCAGAACTACATATCCTCTGTAAAGTGACTGAAAGTGCATTCCATCCCCTCATCCAGATCTTTGGTAAAGATGTTGAACAAGACTGGCACCACTACTGAGCCCTGGGGACTGGTTGCCAGCTGGATTTAACTCCATTCACCACCACTCTGTGGACCTGGACATATCCAGTTCTTTACCTAGTGAAGAGTCCCACCTGTCCAAGCCATGAGCAGTCATTTTCTCCAAGAGAATGCTGTGAGAAATGATGTCAAAGACTTTAGAAAACTCCATAAAGAAAACACCTACAGGCCTTCTCTCACCCACTAAGCAGCACACCCTGACACAAAAGAAAAGCTCAGTCAAGCAGGACCTGCCTTTCCTAAACCCATGTTGGCTGGGCCTGATCACCTGGTTGTCCTGCACATGCCATGTGATGGCACTCAAGATAATCTGTTCTATAATCTTCCCAAGCACTGAGGTCAGGCTGAGAGGCCTGTAGTTCCCTGGATCATCCTTCCAGCCCTTCTAGTAAGTGGGCATGACAATAACGTTCAGTCAACTGGGTCCAGTCTCATTAGCCAGAACTGCTCGTAAATGAAAGGGATTCAGTGAGAACTTCCATGAGCTCTGTCAGTCCCTTGGGTAAATCCAATCCAGTCCTATAGACTTGTGTGTGTCTAAGTGTTGTAGCAGGTTGATGACCGTTTTCCGTTGGATTATGGGGGCTTCATTCTGCTCCCTGTCTTCCAGCTCAGGGATCTGGGTACCTGAAGAACAACTGGTCTTACTGTTAAAGACTGGAACAAAGAAGGCATTAAATACTTCTGCCTTTTCCTCATCCTTTGTCGCTATTGTTTCCCTCGGCATCCAATAAAGGATAGAAGTCCTCCTTAGCCCTCCTTGTGCTGCAGATGTATCAACAAAAATATTTCTGTTGTCATTTATGGCAGCAGACAGGTTAAGTTCTATTTGGGCTTTGCCCCTTCTTATTTTCTCCCTGCATAACTTCACAATCTATTTGCTCTCTTCCTGAGTTGCCTTCCCTTTATTCCAAGGACGATAAACTGTCTCTTTTTTTTTTTTTTGGTGGGTTTTTTTTTGGTGGGTTTTTTGTTTGTTTTTTGGTCTTTTTGGGTTGGTTTTTTTTTTTTTTGGTAGCAAAAATGGATAGGACAGTAGATTTAGCAAGATTTCTTTATGGACATTTGAGCATATTCAATGCACATGATGTTTTAACTCTGACCCTGTCACAGGCAGTAATCTTTAACATATGTGCGACACATTCAATCTTCTATGCATCAGCCCAGGAAATTTAAGATTTCTAAAGCTATTCCTAAGCAGTAACAATACAAAGGCAAAACTTACTAATATTGTAACATTTTCATATTTCCAATCATAATAAAAATACTATAAATATGTTTATACAGACTCTTATTACATTTTTATATATGAACTTTCAATGATTTTACTGTATTGCTGATAGGTCATTGTTCTCACATGTTGATAACTGCAATGAAATACTTTCGTTCTCTAATTCATACAGTTTTCTATGACCTTGCATCTCATTTTCTTTCAGTCATGGTCTGCCCCAGAAGAACTCAGCAAGTTTTGTGTTCCAAAGGCTCAGCTAATTGTATTTCATTGACAAATTAAAAAAGGTTGTATACAAGATAAAATATTAATCTCACTGATACTGAATTATGCCCTTAGTATCCTTGAATAATGTACCTGGATTATGCAGAGTGTCATCTCACTGCATGAACTTGCTCATTGTAAATATCACTAGTATTATCTGAGTTTATGTATCTAGTGGAGGTGCTCATAATATGTTTGCTGCGCACAGCTTAATTGAATAATGCAAAGGGGGAGAGAAAGGAATTTCATTAATTGTAATTTGTTAATATTTTAGAACTGCGGGCCTGTATTGTCACTTTGCTGACAGTGAAATTCAAACCAATTTCTAGAAGTAACAGAGCCCTATATATGTGAAGAAGTCTGAAGGACTTATCAGTCGCCCTACATGGGATCTGGTTTTGATGGCTTCTCAGTTTGCACTCCTACCTTGGTTCCACAGCTTTATACCTGGAATGGAGATGCAAAGCAAATCTGTGGGAAGAATCCCCTGTGCCCTAAATTACTGTTGAAGTGGCCTTAGATTACCTCCTTCCATCAACACCAGTCTTCTGAGTGCACTCTTTGGCTTATCTTCAGTCTGTTCCAGATCAAATTCTGCTTCCTGGAAAAAGTTGGTTCTTCATTCAGTTCTCTTCTAGAAATATCATTTGAAACTTTAAAATAATAAGTTGTTGAGGAAGTAGTATCAGCATGCTACAAGATCTGGATGATGCTGAAGTCATGACTGAAGTGGAAGTCTATGAAACATTATTTGAGCATGTGGACATGATAGAAGAAAATAAAATATGTCCTTCTAATTTAATGAACACATATTATTATTATTATTAATCTGCACAAGTTTTCAATGTGTTCTCTGAATTGTCCACAATAAAATTCCAGCCTATTATTACCTTGACTCTCAGGTCCACGCTCTCATCTACAACATGCTTTGATTCACAATTATCAACAATACGTTCCCTCCCAAAATTACTCAGAGTACTCAAGTCTTGAATGAAATGAAGGGCTGTGTGTCACCATCAAAACATGAAATTCTCTCTTTGAATATTCTTAATATTGCCATTTAAGCATTACATATAAACAATAAAAAGAGATTATTGAAACACATCACTGTGAGACTATTAGGAGAGAAAAAATAGACTATAGGACTATAGGTTTCTCTTAGATAATTTGTCATCAATGGAAACTGCTTGAATCATTTAACTTTTTCAGCAGCCATTTTAAACAACGTTTTTCAAGACTGCAGGAAAAACAGGATACTTTGCATTAATTCTTTCTCATCGCCTAATTTTCTTTTCCTGACAATTGTGTCTGGCATGATTGATAAAGTTTTATAAATGTTATGGAGGCCTAGAAATTACAGAACTCTCCTTTTTTCATAGACTTCATGCTGGCTTGTATTTTCATATTATATTTTTTTAGGCATTAAATGTTTCTCTTCCCCTCCTCGTCTCATCCAATTTAGACTTAACAATTGAAAGTCATAATCCATTAACATTTTATTCCTAAAGTATAAGTAATTTTGTACTAATTCACACTATATTGTCAGCTGGCTGCGTTTGCTAGTGCATTCTTATGTTTGTATCTTATGTTTTTTAACAATTACATTTTCTCCATGGTCATTACTGTATTCATGTACCTCATTGGGGAAGACAGTCAGAATCTTTTAAGAAGTGTATAAAGACAGGGAAAATGGAATGAAACCAAGCTGAACCAAGGGAGATATTAATTACATATTAAGGGGGGAAAATCACAATGAACAAAATTAAAAAAAAAAAAAACCATGAACCTAAGCTCTTTCTTCCAACATCTTTTGGAATATCAAAATTGACTAACCAAAATTTTTAAATGAGGGAGCTTACAGATCAAAATTAGACAATTCAGAATAATAGAGATAACAAGAAGTTGCAGTATTCTTCAATTATAGTGTCCTTTTCTCATATACTGTTTCATTAAGACAATCATGAGTAAAAGAAATAGCGGTTTTCTTCTCCAAACTCTTCACCTTTTTTTTCCCTTGCTTATCTTGGAAATGATATGCAAGTATTCTATGTCTGCTATGGGCTAGCATTTCTAACATCTTATTTTCTCCATTCTATCTGATCTTTCTGAAAACATTTCAGGTGTGTGCATGAAAGGTACTAATAGTGTTCTCAGATTTTGCTCAGCAAACGAATTAGATGGATTCTTATTAGTATGTTTAAGAAGGAAACAATTGAGAATTAACTGTGCTGATATTTTATTTACCCAATTATTTTACTGGAAATATTTTTCTTGGTTTTTTTACTCCTTTCTCTTTTATGTGACAATTAGCTTTTGGATTTTCTGCTTGTCTGAAGAATTATCTAAACTTCTTCTAAGTGTCTCATATAGAGTCACTCAATACCTTCTTTCCTCTTTTTTTGCTATTTATTGTCCACACTGAAATATAAGAAAAGTTATGTTCATTTAGTGAATGTTGAGGTGAGACAGCCTGCCTTCTCTATGAAAATTAATAAAATCAATTGAGTTGATTTTCCCCCTCAGGACAGGGAGCCTGAGGGGGAGGAGGAAGGCAAGGCTGGGGAATTCCCCACATTTCCACCTCTTAAGTTGTCCTTCAAAGCTTTGGTTACACCCCTTTCTCTTTGTAGCTTATACCCCTTTCCCCTCCCAGCTATTTCCCTAGGCATTAGGTTGTTTTAATGTGTATTATCTCTAGAATCTTTTGTGTTCTCTGTGTTCCTATTGGTTTATTTGAATGTACTCTTCCCCCTGTGTCACTCCATTGGGTATTTGTGTTTATGTAATCTCTCGCTATTGGACCAGCCCTACTGGATCCTCCTCTTTTGTTTCCCTTAAAAACCCTGAGCAACCGTCACTGCTCGCTCCTTTGTAGCCTTTCCCCCTGCTTGCTTTTGAGTTCTCCTGTTACTCGGGGCAGAGAATAAAGATGTGAGCTGCTGCTACATCAGAGCCCCTCTCTCCTCCTTCACCTTCGCCAAATCATGACTTTGCCAACATCTGCAGTCAGTCCCCAAAGGGGTCGAGAGCAAACTTAACATCTGTGAGTCTTAAGAGGCACAAGCAGACCCACTGTTGTGGTGTGCAGGATGGGTTTGGGCGTACAGCTGAACCGTCTGCCATTTGTATTTGACCGGGCACACGTCTTGTCGCCTGCTGGCCACCAGGCAGTCAAGCAGACAGCAACAAGTGAAATATTCAGAGAATGTACATAGCTTCTTCTCTGCTTCAGTACAAGAAGGAATAAATGTATAATTACATGCATAGATAAGTACAGGATATGTATAGGAAGCTAAACCCATGCTCTTGAGACATTGTCTAGTTATACACCTCTTCCTTAGTCAAAAGGAAAAGTCTCAAACCCCAGATTTTCATAATACTATATATTCTCTTGTCTTGATGAACAGTGTATGCCATTGAAAGAAAAGGACTTCAAAACCCCAGTTTTATCAAAACAAATTAACTCTTTTGGGAATGGTTTGTGTGTTTGGAAGCTTTGGGTCTATTTACTTGTATGAGTAAGGTAAATCCTTTTTAGTGGGCTCCTTTGTTGTAATACATTAGGATTTTCTCATAGGCAAGTAGATCCTTACTTACTGAAGGAACATATCTGTCTTTTTTTAAATGCAAATATGAGCTTTTCTCTTCTAAGCTGCAGATGTCACAGTATGTCACATACATTCTTTCCTAGACAGGAACATGAAATCTTGAATATGCTATCATGCAGTGGATGTGAATTTAACACACAGTGTTCTAGATAAACAGCATAATGTAGTCTTCAGTAATAACCTTAATATTTGACAACAATTAGTACTACACGTTTAATAAAATTAAATACAAAATAATTAATATAAAATATTGGGGTTTTTTTAAATTTGTTCACATGGCACTGTTATCAGTATTGTTTGTATGCCAAATTGTAATAACTGAAGCCATCACTTAGATGCTAAGTAAGATAAAAAAGTATTTTATAAAATGAATGTTAGTTTTTTCTATCTGGATATTGCAGATCAGAATTTTTTCTTTTTCTTTTTTTTTTTCCCCTCTGCCTTTGACTATTTTTGGAATTAAATTTTGAGTGTTCTTTCTAAAGGTTCTAAGGAAATGGAGGGTATAGCTCAAATTTGTTTTTTTCAAATCTAAACTATTAACTTCTGTGTCCTTAATGAACAAAGTACAACTTGGAAATCAATTTATTATTTTCTATAACTCCTATGTTATTACATTATATTATAATATTCATAAAAATTACTACAGAGATGCATTTGGGAACATACAAGAGACAACACAGAGCAGAAATGAGATGGTTCAGGTAGAAAAAGAAATCATACAGACCAGTGGAAGACACTTGAGGGAAATCTCTGTAACTTGTGAAGCTTTGAATTAAGTCCTTCTTTGAATCTGATGTGATGGCTAGTGCACAGTCTACATCCCTAAAACTTACTGAAAGTTAATCATACTATAAGAATCTTCTGAAATTCAAAACAGTGGTTTTATTTTTAATTATTTTTACTTGATTGAAAAGCAACTAGATCCAGGTGAAGAAGAGCTGAGCGAAACATTCATTGTTTCCTGTTTTTGACTTAGCAATTGGAGTGGAACATTAAAAAATATAAAAAATGAATTGTCTTCTTGACATTTTAACATAAATGTTTATGGCGGTGTAGCTGTTTGAGAAAAACATGACTGTCCCACTGACACTGTCACATGCTGTTAAAGGAATAACTGCAGGATAAAGCTGTAGTTGTTCATCACATTAAAAGATAAGTTTACTCAAGGACTAAAGCAATGACTGCCTTTTACTTAATGAAATGGGCTAATATGTGTGCATCTTTTCTCTCCAGAGCCTGGCTAAAGAGAGGAGAATGAGTTCAAGAGGGGTAAAAAAGTACTTCCAGAGACTGGCAAAAATTGCCTCATTTCTTAAACTTAAAGCATTTTCTGTTTTAGTTCAGGCAGGGGTATACTTCTATGTCTTCTTTCAGTGCCATGTTATGTCTGGGGCTGGAAGAAGAGGTGCCAAAATATTGTGAAAAGCTATTCTCATGGCATTTTCTTCTAACATTGAGACTGCTAAAAAATCTGAAAAGAGATGCTCTTTCCAGATTTCTGCCCCAATTTTGCAGACTCGAGGGGCTTGTGTAGTCCTAATAAGCTTCAGCTAAGCCTGTGAACATTTAGATGCTCATCTCAATCAAACCGAAATTCCAAATCTTCTGAGTCTTACCCATCACCAATCTAAACCTGAAAGCTTCAATTCTATCTCCAGAAATACTTTTCAAATGAACATCCATGCTCTTGAAGGAAATGTCAGAGTACACCAGGTATATCAGACTGTACTAGGGAAGCACATTTCATTGATGCCTTGTATATGGCACATCAATCAAAAGTTGAAAGATTAATCATCTAGTCTCTAAATTCACTTTCCAAAGTTTACTAGCTGTTCTGGCATATATAGTTATGCACTACGGAAGAGATGTTTGCTTTCCTGTGAACATAGTGACTAACTTATTTTTAACCTTTTCAGAACGGAAAAAATGTGATGAAAATTTGTCTTAGTATAATGGGCTAGGAAAATACTTATAGCCTCTTAAACTCATGTATCATTTGTAGGTATTTAAAAAACACAGAGAGTAAGGGATTAGCAAGTATAAATAAAGACATCCAATATGTTTGCATAGCATAGGTGTACTGAGGAAAGGGTTGAAGAGGTGGAGCAAGAAATGTCAGAAAACATATTTCACTTCCCTCTTACATATTCACAAGGCCAGGAGAAACAAAAGCATGGCAGAAAAGTAAAGAAAGTAGAATGAAATAAACAAAAACTATTAAGGGCAGGGCAATATTAGTAGCAGTGGGAGAGATTACTTTGGTGTCTTAATTAATTTTTTTTTTCCTGGAGAGAAGAAAGTCACACTGTCATGGGTGAAATTTTACCTTAATACTCTTCTCACACACAAGACTATATTTTCTTTTGAAATAACAACATTTATATATTTTTTTAATGTCTGTAATAAATCACACTAACAAAAGCAAGGTTTTATCTTACTGTCACCTTCTCTTCCTCTGTCACACCTTTTCAATCAACTGTACCCACACAGATGCCAGAATGAGTATATTTACCAGGTAAGAGTATAAAACATTTATTTGCTAACCGATACTCAGGTGAGACAGGTGGGACTAACAAGCTTTTAGGCTAAATGTTGATCTTGTCCTCTGAGGAGACACAGCAGTCCTTTCTGGTCAGGAAGCCAATGGTTCAAACAGGTTGATCCATTTTGTGGATGAGATGCTCTTCTTCTGACTCCCTTATGATTTTAACAGCTTCCATTCCAATATTTTTTAAAAAAAATTGAATCCGTGAACTGCTATAATTATAATTTAAATATTTACTATTACTATCTAAATTGTCTCATCTTTATCTGTGATTTTGCTTCTGTTATTTTGGACAGCTATAGCTTTTATGCTTCCTTTCTGCTTTTTCTCATCTCCATATTATCAGAAGTCTAAGCTGGAGTTAGACAGATGTACTGTGTCCAAACCAGAATTTGGATCACAGACAGCTGAAACCCTGGAAGGAGGATTACGGGATAAACATACTTGCTTCAGGTGGTGAAGATGTGTCGGCAACAAACACAACTCAACTTGTGGTAGTTCCAATAGTCTGATAACAACAACTCTGTTGGAAAAGAAATCATTTTACTCCCTCCAATATTTTTTGGTTTTTTAGAAATTCTAGTCACTGTCTAAGCCCATTTTTTGGTGCCATTTATTTCATGCTGTGAAGTAAGAAAATAATGATGCAAAAATCCAGCTTGTGTTACAACAGCTCCACAGAACAAGGAACACAAGACATTCAGTGCCAGTCTTGCCATGACTCATCACAAAGGATGGAATATGAAGAGATCTATTATGAATAGATATGATTAAGCAGGGCAGGAACAAATGTGAGAACTAATGAAACAAATTATGGTAAAATGATAAATCCCAATATTCTGCAGTAGCTTAAGGAAGAAAATTCCTTATTTTCTTCATACCACATGAAGAAAATTATCTATTTTAAATTCCTGTTTCTATTTTTCTTATATTTCCATTAGTTCTTTTGTATATAAATGTTATTAATTTAAAACACTATTGTGCCCTGCGAAAAAATATGGAGCTAAATCTGTTGTAATTCTTACCAACCACAGGAAATCTTTGAATAACCCATTTTGTTTGTTCTCTTTGTAGAATATGATGAAGTCTATACTTCATGAAAAATTATTTTGCTTTGGTAAAACTTGGCCTTTTACAATTAAACTCTCTTTTCTGTTACTTCCCTATACCTTTAGGGCATCTCCTCCCCATAAAATACTTTATAAACCAGGCTGTAAAGAGCCTTTTGTAGTCAGTGGGGTTACCTAGAAAGGTTGTGAAGTCTCCTTCTCTGGAGATATTAAAAACCCGTCTGGATACAATATACTCCGGGGGACCCTGCCTGAACAGGGGGAGGTTGGACTAGATGACCTCCCGTGGTCCCTTCCAACATTACTCATTGTGGACTGGGAAAGGGGCATCCTGTACTCATAGCATTGTCACAGATCCTGTGATCATACAAGCACACTTAGTTTCTTTCTCTGGCTATGCATTTTTCCCACTCTCCTTTATTTAGACGCTATATTTCTCATCATGGAGACCAATTTTTATTACGTAGCTGAGTTCCCCTTGCACTCAGCAATGAACAAATGTCTTTCTCTTTTTTAAGAACCTGAGTGGCCAGGTAAACTGAGGCATTAAAAGAACCAAACATTCATCTACTATTTAGTTTTTCCAAATCTGGGCCTTTATAGATATAGTATTATTTTGACATATATGGAAAATAATTAAGGATGTAGTTGCAGTGTTTTAGGATTTTCTTTCTCTCTCATGGAGAATATAGATAAACTGTACTTTCTTAATCTCTGTGTTTAGTGTTAGAGGTGTACGAGCCATAACCAATAGGTCTTTAGGGGTGGATTGTCTTTGGCCAATAGACAATTGTTTATTACTGTGTATAAAAAGAACTTCTTGTAAATAAAGTGCTCTCTTCACCATCTTGGAGCCTGTCTGCCTGACCTCTCTACCTGCTTCCACAAATCCCACGAATAACAGAAAAGCAAACCATATAAGGATACTCCTTCAGCTGCATAAAAATCTTTATCTATGTGGTAAGATATAGTGACATATATCTTGACATATCTATATATCTATAGTGAGATATAGATATATAGATAAATATATGGCTATATGGATATATAAATAATACAGCATGCACATGAGTTCTATTCTGAAAAGAACTATAAGACAAAGTGCTCAAATCCGGAAAGCAGAACAAGAAGGAGTATGAGTTGTATTCAGCTCATACAATACTTAGAGTATTTGGCATCATGTTAGGAAATTGAAACAAAAATAAATTTATAACATCCTGTGATGCCCATTAGTTAAAAAATGTAATAATTGGGTGAATGTGATTCATTATTCTTAGAACTGTCTGTGTCTTTCTTTCATGTTTTCAAGCTTCAAATAGATGAAGTGGGAAAGTACAACCGCAGTGTCATAAAGAAACTTTTGCTATTCATCTTTAAAATCAGAGCTAAAATATTTTTAATTTACAAGTAAAATTGCTTTACACTTCCTTAAAAAAAAAACAAACAATGTTACTTGGAATTGTACTAGTCTGTGAAGTTAAAATTAATTCCAAACTGTGTTTAAAAAACATAAAATGTAATAAAGTGAGAGCAGAGTTAATTAGTACTTATTTTTTAATTTTATTAACTGTTATTTGCATATGATTTATTTTTCAAAATAAAATGCTTTGCCGTGGTGCTATCTCCTAGTCTAATGAAATGTGTGTTATATATTTCAATGAAAATCACTGATTTCAATATCCCTTATTCAAAAAGCTAATAAGTGGGTGACTATATGAGAATTCATGATTAAAAAAATGTTTTTCAAAACAGCAGTTAGAACACTGTCAAAAAGCTCTTCCACAAAATACATTCCAACAAATCTCTCAGTTTTAGCATTATTGACAAATTCAGCCATAATAATGTAAACATTTCAACTCAACAGGCTAAGCTGGTGGTATGGTAGATGACAACACTGTAATAATAATAAGTATACAAAAGGAAGACCAAGACGAGTAAGAACTTACAACAGAAAGCTTGTCTCTTCCATTTTCTCTCTGTGCTTATTCCTGTCTTTCAAAGGGAGAGTAGGACATTGTGCAAAAGAGTTAGTAAACAGCTACAAAGGAATGCACTTGCAAAATATTTTAGTCAGCTTACATTCTCTGAAAAAAATGCATCTTAAATACAAACTTTACAAGAGTCAGTATACTGCTAAATTTTTGGTACAATATTCTAAATATTCTTTTAGAAAAGTTACATATTAGAAAAAAAAAAAATAAAAAAAAAAAAAAAAAAGGATTGTAACCCAACCTCACAATATTAAGTTACAGGAATTTGTACTGTCTATTTAAACCTACATTTTCTTCTGGTATTGTATAGTGGTCTACTGAACCACAAAATAGCTGAAAGCCTAACTCTCATGTACCCTTGAGCGAGAAACTTTGTACCAGGCTTACAGTTTCTGCATTTTTCTGATTAACAGAGAATTGCCCCAGTTGGGAAAAGTTTATGTGTGAAATGTAAATAAAGCCGATCTGCACATTTCTCACAGGTGCCTCACTAATGTTGAATAACTTTTGGGAAAAGTTATTTTTTTTATTTTCCCAATGGTTGGAAATCAAAATTAAAATTTAAAAAAAAAAAAAA
>VZTX01022113.1:0-84690 GCA_013400915.1 Pardalotus punctatus | reverse complement strand
TTAAAAAAAAAAAAAAAAAAAAAAGAGGGAAAACTGGTAAAGTAAACTGATGGAATATATGTTTATTAAGGTTGTTAAACACAACATTTATAAACTTTTCAAGAATTCCCTTGATATTACATTTTAGCAGCAACTAGGAAGAGTATTTTTCTGACTTTCATTTTAAATTCTAGCAAAGAAGTTAAAAATACAGTACTTTTTAAATGAAAAATTATTGACATAAATCAGACTCCCCTCCATCTATAATGTAAATATCATGCCAAGAAAGTTAAGAATGAGGTTTATGCTCTGCTTGAAAGCCAGCATAAGCCAAGCCCTCTTTACATGTTCCTTTGTAGTTCTCTCAAGTAGTAGCAATGTTGATATTTATCAGTCAGACTTGACATTAAATAGATTTTTCTTTTTAGTTTCAGTATTTGTCTTATTGGGAATTTCTCTACTAGTTTAGATCATGCTCAACTGGTGTTTAACCGATCACAACAGTCTAATCACCCGTTGGCACTTCAGTCTGGGCTGGGAAAGGGTTAAAAATAAATCAGCAAAATTCATTACTAATCAGGAGACACTTAAATTTACTCTTCTGTTTGTATCTGTGTTCACTGCTGATAATGTATTAATTTCTAAAGTAACCAGTGATGAAAATTATTATTTTTCTTTAGAACTCTGTACTGAAAATATTCTTATGATGAGGAAAAAAGGAATTTTGAGATGGACTATATGGAGGAAACATGTATGTCTTCAGAACTGGATTATATTTTGTTTATTTGCAAGGAGAAGGCTGCACTATGACTTGGAAAAGCTTTTTAAAGTCAGACTGAATTTTCACTATGTCTACAAAGCCTATAGAAAATATAATAATCAGCTCTTCCATTTGACTAATAAATTACATTAAGCAGCACAGACTAGAATGTAGCCCTCCTTTTGATTGTAGATTCCAAGATGTCCACATATTGAGCCACATACTAGGAGAAATAGCAGCAAAGTAGGTTAGAAACAGGCTTCACTAAGGGGAATTGCTAAGAGAAAAAATCACTGCAGATCATTAGGGCCTTCATCATCCAGTGAAAGAGAAATTGCTCAAAATTCCTGATAAAAATGAAGAAATTACATTCGGAGAAGTTTTTAAAAAGCACTCTTATAATTATGGAAGGTAGGCATTGGTTTTTTTTGTTTGTTTTTAATGATATTTAATATTCCCTGTGCTACTTAGGCATATCAAATTAGTGTTAAAATGAAAAAGTGTTTAGTTCAGCTTCCTCCATTATTCTAGCATATATTTAAGTCAGAAAGTGGAGAAGTAATTTGAAGTAACATTCATTTTCTCTGCTTTTTGAAATGTACAGTCACATCCTCAGGAGTTTTGCAGCAGACCTTAATCAGAAGGGACATTCTAACCTGAATGCCAGAGGCAAAAACTTACAAATTCTGCAGAAGAATGTGAACAGTACCTTTCCCCTTCCCCCTAAATTTCTCCCTGGACATAGAGCCACAGCTCCATCAGTGACCAGGAAATTAAGCAAAGGTTTAATCATGGACCTAAGGAACTAATAGTTCAGATTATGTTTGTAGTTACTGTCATTTTAAGGAAAATTTGCAGTTCTAGGATACATGTTGAAGGAATAAAGACACAGAAGAGAATCATGTGCAAGGGAGGAGAAAATTAATTACACATCCCTAATTCAAAGTTATTTGGATAATATTATTATTATTAATAGTAATAATAATCATAATAATAAAAAACAGTAATATTTTTTCCTGTGTCCTTTTATACACATCAGTGTGAGAGAATACATGTCACATTTGCCCTTTCCTCTACAAAGGACATTGCTAGAATAATATAGAAAATTGAGCTAAACATTCTTTTTATTTTTTTTATTATCAGTTTTGTTGACTGAGTGGAACTGTAGATATAAACTAATTATTTTAGGAGAAAAAAGCTGTAGTTTAGAATGAAAAATAATTGCTATTATATATCTACAGAAAATAATAGAGGTACTAGAAATATAGAGCTGGCTGTGGATTTTTTTTCAAACTGCATCCTTTGTCAGCAAATTCCAAATCTTCAAAAGAAATTTTCCAACGAAATTTAAGTGAAGGTTCAATAGATATTAAAATAATTTATTTTGAGGTTGCTTTTCTGGGTGAGAAAAGGCTCCCATTGTAACAAAGGAGTAATGAGATATTCAAATACAGCTTATGAAAATATGGTTCATGTTCTTTTGCTCTTTGATTGGGACAGTTTGCACCTTTTCCTTTGTTGTGCTTAAGCTTTTAGCCAAGACCATACTGCCCATGCCAATTGTGCTGCTTGCTTTTACTTTGGCCCCAAAAATTTTCTTTCTCCAGCTGAGAAAGCCATCCCAGCAGGCTCCATTGAAAATAGTGCACTTCCTGATTTCAAGAGAGTGTGAAACTATATCCTTCCTGTCATAGTCACCTTCCTTGCATGCATAACATAATTCTTGTTTCTCAGCCGTCACTATTGATATAACAGAGTCTTATATTTTGACACTTTGAATTTTTGTAGTCTGTGTTCCTTGCAACTGTCTCTGTTTCTTTAGCAGCTGATTTCATTGGGATCTTCCCCATGTCTTCTCTGATGTGACATTGATCAGTATTTGGGGAAATTTTGGTAAGTTGCAATTCCTCATTCTTGACACTTTTGTATGCCATGTTTTAGGCCAGAAAATAATCAAATAAGCAAATATAAACCTCTCTAAAAGAAAAAGAGGGGAAAAGAAAAGCTTATTATATGCAGAACTGTGATATTATTAATATGGGAACAGAAGTTTTATCACAATTAACTTTGTCATTTTCTGTTGCTTTGTTTTTCCAGTTGTTCTGTACTTAATGACTCTAACTTACTGACCTTATCTTTGAAATTGGGAAAAGACTACCTTTTTCCACTCCTAGTGTATTGCTGATTTCTGCTAAAAATTACTAAATATGCTGATATTGTGCATCCATAGTGCAAGCTTGCTGTTTACTTGGGATGAAGGAATTTAATTCGATTAGATTTCAGGTTAAACTCAGTCATGACCCTAACGAAAAGTTCATATTTCAGAGTTGAAACCTGATCAAGTGGTAATTCAAAGCTCTAGATGGTGCCTTTCTTTCCTGCACATGCATTGTGTACACCTGTATGCATTCTTCCCCATCTCCCACCATCTGTCCCTTCTACAGACATGTCTTAATTTTTGAGCAAAGTGAGGCATATGAATGTTTTAGGCTTTATAACATGAAGATATAAATTCATCCTTTAATTAGTTTCAGGAAATCTAATAGGGAAATTCACAGAATATTCAAAATTTTAGTGTAGCTGGCCTTCTTGCTGTGTATAGCAAAAGTCTGATTTACAGCTGATTGAAAAGTTATTTAATAGAAGAAAATCAACTCAATATGAGTAGTTAGTAGAAGAGGATAAATATTGCTTGGCTATTCAACGAAGCTTCTACCTCCTACATTATTAAATGTAGATTTCATCATTCATAGATTGCATAGGAAAACGATTTGTGAATTCGCCCTGACCAGTGGTGGATGGTGGACACACACATATTTCTCTTAAGCACTGTCACTTTCTTAGTCATTTATTTCCTGCTCAACAGGCTGTTCAGAGGCATTGCACCTTACCAACTCACTGGTCAACTCTACAGTTTAAGGGAAACACAGACATGTCTGCCATTCATTTCAGGAGAGACCGATAAACTTGGCACTGTTGCTTTGCTCATCCTTCAGTTAAATTCTACTTGTAATCTTATTGCAAGTGGCTACTTGTAGTCTTATCACTATTGAATCATATTTCTAATCCAATAGAGTTGCAGCAGCAAGTATATCCTATGCACAAAGCTATGTTGAAGAAATAGTCATGAGCTTTTATGTGCCATAAATCCATGACACATAAATGGGATAATTTTATATTTACAAAGATATAATTTTAAGTATGAATTTGAAAACTAAACTACCACTTTTGCTTCTTCAGCTGCAGGTACAGTTGTAAACACAGAAGTAAAACATCATAGTAAAGAGTTAATAGCATAATGACTTACTGGAGAAAAAGTGTAAAGTATTTACAAAAGCATGGAAAGTAGGAGCCATATGAGTAAATAGGTCATCTGGGATTTGTGCAGTATGGCAGAGAATAACTGGATTGTTTGTGTTACTTAATGTCTTTTATGATAATGAACTTATGTTTACAAATGGCTAATAGCCCAAAAGAAAGTAATGGAACAAGCTGATTGAATGCTAACACTTTTCCTATATTGTAAAGTGTCTGACATTATAGCTTGGTTGTTTTCATATTATAGCCAGAAACTGTTTTAATAACTAAAATAACATTCTTACTATCTTCCTACACCTGCTTTCTGAAAGAACACCAGATGTATTGAGAAAATTGGTCTGCTTGCTGGTATTCAGAAATAAAAGTTACCAAATAATCAAAGGTGGTCATCTTTAGAATAACGGGAAAGATAAGAAAATGATTTTCTGCTCTTAAGAAATATTACAAAAAAGTAAACCCAGGGTTTTGTGCAACGATCCTGCTATAATAATACTAGTGTTGCTTCATTGGAGATCTGGAGTGACTGCAGCTGCGTCAGTCTGTATTTATGACTTTTTACAGGTTCCTCCTTTCATAATTTCAGTGAGAACAAAACTCTTTCTCTTTGCAGGCTAAGATAATCTTGTTTCGGTACATTTCCTTTTTTCCTTAACTTTGAGCCACTGACACGGTAGGTGATTCAGCCAACTGAAACAGAGCTGTGTGTGTTCTCTCTTGTACTTGGGCAGATGTTTAGTCCTTTGATTTCACAGCTGAACTGTGAGACTAATTTTTTTCTCTGCTAAGAGAAAACCTTTTAGTTTAGGTTAAAGAAAAAGAAAAGGGAAAAAGAAAAAAGAAAAAAAAGGAAGAAAAAAAAAAGAAAAAGAAAAAGAAAAAAAGAAAAAAGAAGGGAAAAAAAATGGAACCCAGACAGTATTGCTCTAGTTGACTTCATAGGTAGCTGTAATGAACAAGTACTATCTTCTTGTTATTGTCTATGACTGTACATTTCTTTGTGATTTGCAGTTCTGAGAAGGCCACATATAAAAAAGGGAGTTTCTTTCACATGTTGCTACTAGTAAACTTTCAGAAAGAAGTTTCAGGAAAAAAAATATTGTGAGTTTTGTATTAAAAATGTTAAGTTTAAATGTAAACCAGATAGATGAAAGTGATAAAAAGTTCCATAAAACAATGGCAGTAGAAATATTTTTCACAGCTCATTATTAGATGTTTGTTATTTATTTTCTTTTCGTCTTTACCATGACAGTGATAAATAAGGCTTTCTACATATTTGAAGTGAACAGCTTTGTACAACAGCACTTAAGATATCCTGTAACAATGTTCTTTGTGATAATTATCATGTTTGTGCAAGTAAGAATAAATTAAAACAATTTAAAGGACAAATGTAAAACAAGAAATGCAGCCAGTTGAATGATTTAGGGAGTCATGAACTTCTATCTTTCTATGCAGTGAGTCAAAGACCCTTAGAAATTACATTAAAAAATATAAAATTCATATATCCTGATTTTGGAATTTTTGGGGTTTTTCAGATGAATTTATTGAAGTTAAAACAGAATCAGTAGTGATATCATTGCTTAAATAACCAATAACATCACAGTATCTTCCTGGTTGTTCTATATGAACCTACTTGGTCTTCTAGCCTGTTTCTCTTCAAATAATAATAGACATTAATAAATTAATAGAGACTATTCTCAAAAACAAGAACTTGGAACTTCTAGATGTGGTAGAAATTCCAGAAGGAGACTGATGCCATGTCCATTGCACGGTGGGAAAAGCAAGGAATGTTTCTCCCTGCCTTCCATCTCCAGGTGTATATTGCCTTAGTCATTGGTTTTGGTCAGTTTTCTTTCTCTTAATTGAGGTATGACTAATGATCTTAGAAGCTATTATTAGGCCTAATCTATATAGAATAAATGTTTTAGTGGGTATCACATCTATAAAATGTGACCAAGTCAGACACTTCTGGGTTTTTTTTTCCTGTATTATGTAGATATTAAATACTTTCTTACTCTCAACAAGGATTTCATGGAAGCTGAAATCTGGTCCCTTCAAACTTTTCTGGAAGGATTTTGTTTTTCCTTTTGCCAGATACTGAAGAGAGCCATAAACAGAAGAGAGACCTTGGCTTCTTGTTCCAGCCACTTGTGCTCAGCAGTCCAAAATCAGCATGCTGAACCATTCAGCTGTTGCTGCAATATGCTACAGAATGTGGGATATTTCCAATATCCTTGTTTATTTCAGAGCACCATTCTGGCTTGATCTTTAACACCTACAGTATGTGTCTGTGTTTTAACTTAGGCCTCCTGTTGAAGTATCAAATTAACCTTAAAAAATACCACCTTGTTAACACAGCTAAACAATGCTGATTTGTCTCATTTTTTTGCTTCCAAATATTTTTATTTTTGTATTTACTTATTCTGTTCGTTCATTTTAAATGCTCAGTAACACAGTGGTACACAAATTGTCCAAGATCATAGGCTGGACAAGGGAAAGCCAGACACATCACTTGCCCCAAAAAACTTCTGTCATTCATTACAATCTGGGAAGGAGGCAAAGGCCTAATTCCCATTTTAATTAACTACTAAACAGAAATCAGAATTCTGGTTAGAATTGTAGATAGAAGTTCACAAAGTAATAGCAGCTCATCAACTGCTGCTAAGGTGTATCAAATATCATTTGTTCTCCATAACACTTTGTTTTTTCAATAACAATTTTTAAAAATGGCAGAAAGTATTAATCAACTGTTCCTTTTGCAACATAAATAAAAATGAAAGCAGAAATACCTGACAAGTTGAAATTAATCTCAGTTTGTAGAGGAGCGTATGTTTCATGACGGATAAAACTTCGTCACTTTTGTCCACCTCAGCAATGAGACAATTTGAAATTATGTGTTTCTGTGTTACCTTGAATACCTCTACCCCTTTAGTTTGTGAAGAAAGAACAGCGCTAAGAAAATTTTTGCTGTGCATAAAGGAGTAGGGGAGGAGACTGGAAACATTGATCCAAGGATTTGAAGTGCTTTGAACCTTGAAGAGCATGATATTCCACTTGGAAAACCAAGGGCCAAGTTGATTATTTTACAGCTGACAGACTGAACTAAGTTGGTGAATGCAAACATACAGAAAAGTATTCATGCAGATACATATATATCTTCCCATAAACTTAAGATATACAATAACCTCAAAGGGGATTTTAAATTTTAGAGGGTCATACAGACTTGTAAGAAAAGTTTTTACCAGAAAATGTGTGTAAAATAAAGTAAGAAAATGCAGTTTTATGTAAAGTCTGGTGGGTCTTGAAAAGTCTAGTGAATCAGTGCTTTATTGTGATGGCTCTTTTTAAGTGCAAAGAAACCAAGGCCAAACTGAGCTATTATATGACAGGGCCATTTGTAAATATGATGAAGTAACTCACTTGAGTTTTTTCTCTCGTAATTTCTGTGGTAACCTGTCTTAACTGATATTTTATGAAATTAATGGAACATTAGGTTGTACAGTCAGTTCTAGAGGACCCATCCAATATATTTGACACTGCTTACCTTGTGAAATTGAATTGAAATCCTCAGGAATCAAGCATAATACTGCATATATTTCTTTTCTGAGTACCTTGGTTCCTGTTCTGGTTCAATTTTTATTAATTTCTTTTATATATGCAAAAAAACTTTAACAAGTCAGCTCATGCAATTGATCTCTTTGGTCTTCGTATTTCAAAATGATTGACCATGTCTAGAATTTTCTATTAAAGTAAAAAATAATAATAAAAAATACTAAAATAATTTCAGTCACAGAGTTCTTTGTCTTAGTTTTGCAACAATAAGAGATTTTAGCATCTTAACCGTTCAAAATGTTTTTAAACACACACACACAAATGCAAAGATTAAGCCAAACAGATAGAAGGGATTTTTCCCACTGCAAGCTACTACAACATGAAGTTTTATTGTAACCACTGATAATATTGTAACTTCTGTACCAGAATATTCTTGCAGAAATAGTCTTAATTTTAATTTGAGATACGATAAAATATGCTTCTTCTTTGTTCCCTGTTCTAAGTATCTAGCAAGTAACTGTACAAAATTAAATTTTGTAGCCTATATGAGAGGAACTTCCTTCTGTCCAAGTTTGTAGGTAATGTTTTATGCAGACAGCTAGTCAGCTAGCTTGCACACAGATGTCTACACTGTAGGTATCTATGAATCACTAATGAGTCCTACCTAAAATGTGCATCTTGGACAGGATTCAACTCATTTAACTCAAAACTTCAGAAACGTAGACATCTGTGATTGAGATCATCACTGCCTTTCTTCTCTTTTTAGTTAATGGAGATGAAAAATGAAATGTCTAGAGTTAGAATTTCCTCATCTTAGGATAAATATTTAACATAAATCAAACCAAGCACTCTCCAGAGGCCTGTAATGAAGACAGCTTTGTTTCTGTTTTAAACATGGTGTTGTTTCCAGTCAGAAGGGATAATATTTACTTCTGTACCATTCAGGAATAGTGTTCTAAAAACCCTAATGGAACCTATTGTTTTGACTTTGGTTCAAACTAAAGTGTGTTTCTATTGACACAATGTAGAAAATCAGACTTTGCCTTTAAACCAGCTGTGAGTTGATTTGGAACTGAATATTTTCAATAAAAATTGTATTTAATTGATCTTCCAAAGCATTTATTTCCTGGTAAACCCCTCACAGAAAAATTTTACGGTGACAGGCTAGTGTCTTGCAACAGATGCTCTTTCTTTTATCTCTTAGATTTTGTCTCTGTGTTGGGGTCTCTTCATATTCAGTTACAAATGAACTGTTCCATCTGCTTATACCTCTTTTACTTCAACATAGCAATGTCTGGGGAATACAGGAATCAATCTTAATGCTTAACCTACAAAAGTTGTATTAGTAAATTTAGGATTTAGTGTTGAGACTGCAGTGTAATTTCAAGGGGGTTATTTGATTGTTCCATGGGCTGTATGGGAAGAATTCAAGCCTTTACCACTCTGTCAGGGCTTTGTCATTTAGAAGATCCAGTATTTCCAGCTCTTATTAAGCAGGAAAAGAAAGAGTTATTCGTTCTGTATGTGAGCTTTAAGGAATGTAAGAGGTACTACATAAGATGACATCTGAAACCTATCACTGCTACTGACCTGCCTTCTCTGGTTCAAAAAAAAATGCAAATTCCTCTGCTGTACAAAGTCTTTAACACTTGGCTTTAACACTTAATAATTAGAAGCTGATACCCCAAATTTTAAGTTTTCACACACCATCCAAATTATACATCCTTTAAAATATAAAAAAAATAAACCAAATGGAAATTTTATACCAGTCATAATTTTTTGCAATAACTATTTGTAAACTATAAAAAAGCTTGTCTTTCCCTCAGTTTTGGTTCACTAATTCCTCAGCTTCTCTCTTTTCTGAGAATTTTATTTACTCATTTATTTATTTATTTTTAACCACTGGAAGGCACATTTTGTCACAGAGATCATAATTCTGGAAATCAAAACTAGAAAATTTGTTTTTGCAGGCTGTTTTTCAAGACATAATGATATACATTTCTAGAGAAGAATATGAAGTGTGCAATTGTTTCTTTTACTTCAATGGTCAATGATTCATCATTTCCTGGAAGTCTACCTTGTTTTCCAATCTCTACCGGAAAACCAACTAGAGCTCCACAAAAGGAGTTGATAGCTCTCTCTATGAGGAGAAAAAGTGTTAGTGGAAGTCAGCTTCTCACTTATGAGCTAAACAATTACTCTCTTCATATTATTCTAATTAATTAAAATTCTGTTACAAATGACACCTTTCTTTGATGATGATAGTCTCATGACAGTTTAATCTCAAATTCAGTCTGTAAAACATTTGCGGTAGTTGTCAAACACACTTCTACTTTTAGAGGAATATTTCTTAATTCTTTATTTAGTGAATATAACTTTGTACAAATTAAGATAAGCAGTTTGTTCAATAGCTTTCATAAGGTGGTGGATTATCTGTACCATGGTTCTCATAAATTGAGACTAGGGGAAAAAAACCAATGACAAATTGGTTTCTTATTATTTTAAAATACCTTATCACAACCTTGGTAATTAAATCTGCTTTACTCATGGCGCTTTTATTTATTAGTAGCTAATTTAGAAACTACCAAAATGTGGAGTTGTGATTACTAATTACCCTTGCTGCAGAACTTGACTTTCTTTTTTGGTGAGGACCTCCTGTCAACTTTTAGCAGAGTTATTGCAAGATCAGAAAGACCACATTAATTTATCTGTCTATCCCCTGAGTAGAGATGGATCTCAAAATATGTAAAATGCTCTTTAAAAAATAGTGTCAAAATAGCTGTTTTAAGTTTGACATTACCTTTTTTCAACTAGCAACTCTTTTTCTCTCATTGCAGCAGAGTTAATTTTGCCTTTATTATGACCATGGGTGCATGACTGTTTCAAAATATTGGGAAAGGGCAGTGAGCCAAAATCATTATCTTCACTTGAAGTGTTTAATACCAAATGTAAATATTGGAGGGGCTTGAGTGCCCAAGCCATCCCTCAAGGCTTTATGCATTTGATTATAAATGTCCCTGCTGTACTGTCAGCTAGTCACCATCAGGACTTCAGTCCAGTGTTGTCAAGGAAATAATAACCTACAGTCTTCCATTGCTTATCAGAATAGGGACAGTGCTTAAATAACACATGGGTTGACTTCCTCTCAAATACTCCTGTATAATTGAAATTGTTAACACGCAATTAGCAAAACCAGAAATAAAAATGGAATTCAGGCTGCTTTAGATGCTAATTCCTCCTGTATATTTCATGTGGCATTAAAACATTTAGTATCCAGTAAGATGCTGTTCATAAAATAAGAAAATAAGCTGATGGCTACCTTCTAAATATACTTCCAGTGGTCAGTGTTATTCTCCTGTCTAGAAGAATGAAGGAAGCTAATGTCTTTTTTACTTCTTTATGGAACAGCAGCACCTGAGGGAGACAGAATTTATTGCAACAATCCATTGCCAGGAATACATTAAACACATAGAGGAATAAAGAACATATGAGTATGTTCTACTTTCAAATAGAAATGTGGAATAAAAAAAAGCAGCATTTTCCAAAATACCGTTCTTTAAGATTTACATTATTTTTCAGATTAAATTTGTAGTAGTCATTAGAGCTTCTTGCTTTTCTAAACTGCAAAATGTATTTTTTGAATGATTTCCAAAGTTCTGTGAAGTAGATAATAAACTTTAAAAGGGCTATGGTGTTTTTTCCATACAAACCTATTACTGTATGCTATTCTCAGTCTAGAATCTTGTACAGATTGTAAAGAAGTGCATATTCTTCAATGTAAGACAAACATTTGTAATTGAACTTTTAATCTTCAGGGACTGGGAACTTACAATTTTTAGAAATTAAGGAAAAAGACAAAGCTATGCCAGACTAGCATAGTCCATTAATTAACTGCACACTGCATAGTACTTATCAGAATGCAGCTTCTCATCAAAGATCAGATTTCACCTAAAACTGGACTACTGGTGAATTAATATAGTATTTCAGAGTTTTTTAGTTACATAGGTATTTGAATAAATTTTGAGCTTAATTTGACTTTGAGGTTTTTTGTGTGTCCACTTTAGGGTATATATATGTCCATCAAATGTGATATATTTTTCCAAATCATCAACTTCATTTTGGGTTTCTTTGAGCTTGATGCCTGCAACAAAATTCACCATACCAAGCTAAAAAGTGTCACAGTGCTATTTTCTCATGGCTTTGGCAGACAAGGTATGCAATCTATAAACAATTGTGTTCTTCTGGACTAGAAACTAGAGCACAGGAGAGTCGATGTGTAAATGGCATTGAACAGGTATGTTTATATATGTTGCAGATTGAATTAGTCAGTGGAGAGAACTTCTAGAAGACAGCTCATCTGAGGTGAACAAATCTTATGGGAAGTGGCTGAGGGAGCTGGGGTTGTTCAGCCTGGAGAAAAGAAGGCTTAGGGGAGACCTTGTCACTCTCCACAACTGCCTGGCAGGAGCTTGTAGTGAGGTGGCAGGAAGTCTCTTCTCCCAGGTAACAAACAATAGGACAAGAGGGAACAGCCCCAAATTGCACAGGGAAGGTTTAGGTTTCATCATCAAAAGGGTTTTCAAGCACTGGAACAGGCTGCCCAGGGAAGCGGTTGAGTAACCACCACTGGAGGTATTTAAAAGGCATGTAGATGTGGCACTTAAAGACATAATTTAATGGTGGATTTAGCAGTGCTAGGTTAGTAGTTGCACTAGATGATCTTAAAAGTCTTTTCCAGCCTAAAGTATTCTAGGATTCTATGACTGCATGACCTTAAGGCATCTCAGAAAGACTGCCCTTTAATATTGCTATTTCTCTTCACTGTGCAAACAACATGATAAAGATGTCTAACATGGCTTAGGACAATTTCCAAATATTTAAGGTAAGCAGATGAACTTGATAGTCAATAACACCTCTGTCTAGTTCATTTATCAAAGCATAAGCACACTTTAATATTTTTGTTTTCCTAATGTTTCATTTACCCAGTCCAGTAATAGAAAAAATATCATGAAAGAGTAATGAGATCAAGAAAAATGGCTCAGTATCACCATCAGACTTGATGACACAAGAAATGAAGTCATCATACTAAACCAAGAGAATAAGAATTATTTATAGAAATGATTCAAGACAATAAATGCCAAAGAACCGTGATTTATTTTTGTAAGCAATTTAGAAACAGGGAAAATAATGCCAGCAAGGTTTTTTTAATAAAAATTTCCATTTTTTTAATCTATATCTTGTATATTCATTGTAAGTAGAGTCAGTGTTTTGGACTGCATTTGTCTGAATGTATCACAGAAGGATGAACTAATGAAACCTAGTGTATTTATTTACTAACTTATCTGAGGCACGTGTCCATACAATATTAAATTCATGTCTGTGGTAAGCAAGTGCAGTTATTGTCACATTAATGGAATTCTGCTTGCATAGACCTACAATTATTTTGTCCCATAAAATAAGTGATCTGGGTAACAGCATTTTCAAGTAGACATTGTTCTTTTCATATTGCTCTGGAGGAAATGCTGCAGAAGATTATGGATTCTTTCTAATATCACAAAGGCTATCTGGGCTAAAAGTTTGTGTTAAAGCACTGTTTCTTTGCTTACAGGCTTGAACTCAAATCACACCTCTGTCTAAAGGAAAAGGTTCCACATTGCCTTGCAAACTTCTCTTTTTATGACATTTTGAGATTGCTGACAGGAAGTTTTCAGGTTATGCTTGACATTTTGATAAGTAAAATCACATGAGTAATCTTACCTTTACCTAACTCATGCTGTGTTTCTTTGCTTTTGAACTGCTCTGGAAAGGAGACAATACTCATCTTTCTTTGATCTTTTTCATACCATGCGATATACCACATAAGAAATTTACATTTGCTGTTCTCAAAACTAATTAATTATCGTCATGATTTTTTTCCTTATCCAAACTTATTCAATTCCAGTTCTAGATTTTGCTTTCAAACCTACAATGAAGAGAAATGAAATGGATAGCTTGAACATAGACTGATTATCTCTTCACCAGTTTAAAAGTCAAGAGGAAATGGATTTATGCTCATCACAACTGAGAGTCTAAAAAGTCATTAAAAATTCCCTTTTCCTAGACAATATAAGGGAAGGCAGCTGGGTATTATAGTGATTTTCAGCAACATAAAACCCTTAAGAGGGTTTTAGTGGGTTGCTGGGAAGAAAGCAGCTGAATCAATGGTTTGCTACAGTTTTACTAGTTTTTATAGTACTGCAAAGACCATGTCTCAGAAAAGACTGTCTCTGACACAGAGAGAGGTAATAGATGAATTTGGAAGAAAAATAGCTGGAATGATGGCATGAACTTCATAAATTTTGAAATAGAGGTCTGTGACTTCGACCTTTAATTACAAGGAAAAAAAGAGAATTCACATACCTATAATCATCAAAATAGCTGTGAAGTAACTGTTTTTTCCTACCAGAAACAAAGTTGAAGAATCCTAATAAATATTTTCAGTGCTTTTAATGGCTAAGTAATTTGAAGTTGAACTGCATAGTGAGTTGAATTAGGGTGTATTGGGGAAAATAAGCAAGAATTGGAATAGTAAAACTGGATAAGAAAGTGTGTTCTATATCGTTGAGGCGATGAACTGTACGGATAACAAAAATACATGCAAGTTTCTGGAAATTAGGTGCAGGACAAGTAAGGAGGCTGTGATAGTCACTGTGACCATTCAAGTGGCTCAGTATTAGTGCATAATTTATGAGTGCAATTGAGCATATGAGCAGACTGAACCTTCTGTCATTAGATCAAATATGGGCTGCTCTTTCCAGTCAATCAAATTACTTTTTTATTATTTGCCTGTGATAAAAGGCTTGGTAGTGTCAGGGAAAATCTTTTAATATATTGGTAACGGAACAGTACACTGTGACTGGCCCTGAGAGAAAAATAAACAAAAAGCCACAAGCAGCCCTGCTCTAAATTTGAGTTACTTACCAGCTGGTGCATTCAGAGAGGAGGTTCAATGCTGTAAGCTGTGTGAACCTCATAAAGTTCAACAAGGCCAAGTGCAAGGTCCTGAACATGAATCAAGGCAATCCCAAGCACAAGTACAGGCTGGCCAGAGAATGGATTGACAGCTTCCCTGAGGAGGACAACTTGTTTTGGTTGACAAGAAACTCAACATGACACGACATTGTAAACTTGCAGCCCAGAAAGCCAACATAAGAAGAATGTGGATCTCTTGAAATGAGTTAAGAGGAGGCCACAATGATGACCAGATGATGGAAACACCTATTCTATGGAGACAAGCTGAGAGAGTTGAAGAAGAGAAGCTCTGGGAAGACCTTCAAGTACCTGAGGAGAGCTGGAGAGGGATGGGCACAAGGGCATGTAGTGATAGGACAAGGGGGAATGGCTTCAAACTGAAAGAGGGTAGATATGATCAGATTTCAGGAAAATAATTTTACTGTTAGAGTGGTGAGACACTGGTACAGGCTGACCAGAGAAGCTGTGGATGCTCCATCCGTGGAAGTGTTGAATGGGGCTTTGAGCAACCCTGATCTAGTGGAAGATGTCCCTGCCTGTGGCAAGGGGATTGGAACTGGACGTCTTTAAGATCTCTTCCAACCCAAAGTGTTCTGTGATGATTTTGTCTGCTATTGGAGTGGTATTCGCTCTGCATATGATATGCATTTGTTCATTTGAGTTTATGAAGTGATGTATGAAAAGAAAGACTAGCCTTTATCCTGTGCACAGTTGGTTGTTTAGCATATGCTGGTCATCGAGAGATTCACTTTCTCATAAATGAATCTGGAGTACTTCCCAGAATAGAACTGCCTCTCAAACATCTAACTTTGGCTGACAGTGCTGAACTCCAAGGAGAGAGTGGAATACTGCTTTTCTGTGCAATGCACATTTGGGATTCTTCATCCTCCCAAGAGATTTCTTGATTGCTGCTTGCTGTTCACTTCTGTGGAAGGAAGTAAAAAAGAAAAAAAAAAAAAAGTCTTGTGTTCTGGAGTTTTATGACTGCAGTAGATACTGTGTCAAATTTATGTCTACATGTATAATTCTGATATTTTTCTTGTGATGAAACTATTTGGTCAATTGTTCAAGCAGTGCATGACTGACATATTTATAGAATAATTCCTGACTTAACTGATATTGGAGAAATTAGTTAAATTAAGAGAAAATTAATAGTTTTCTGTTTACTCACATCTTCCATCTGTACTCTCCTGTTCAGGTGTCTAAGTTTCTAGTGCAGTCGAGTCAACACAAGTTATGCAGTCTGACAGAGCTACTCACCTGTACCTTGTATAAGACAACTGTGTTTTGTGTTGAACAGTTTCTTAGGATCCATTTACTTTATCAAGCTTTATTTAGTCCATTTTATGAACCATGGATGTCTTAAAGCATCATGCTTTAAGGTATTCTACTTCACCGTCAGCTGGTGCTCTAAATGTGTTGACTATCTTGTATGTTCACTGAGGTGTTTCCAAAGACATGGAGATTTCCTGAAAAACTAGCTTTTGATGAAAGTTTATGTGAAAATGGAAAGGTATTAGCTGACTTATCAGACTTGGAAAAACTCCCCAGATCTTTAGGTGGTAGTTTATAATTAGTTTCACTTTTTCCCCTTTAGATACAGAAGAAAATGCTCCAAAATATCTTGTGACACTGAAAGTTTTTTTTAAGAAACAAACCAGACTTAGTAGCAAAATCACATTTCCCAGTATTCTATTTCCATGTATATCTGTTTATGCAAATAATTGCTAATAGTTTACTGTTAAAACATAAAAGTTAACATGGTCAAGGTTTGTTAATATCAACTAATTATGTTACGTTTAAGCCAAAACCATTGTGGTGGCATAGTGGTAGACCCATAAATATTAGCCAAAGTTTTAAACACTAAGTTTGGGAAGTGTCTTTGCCTAGATGCTATTTAGATACAGGAGGATGGAAATTGGGTTAGTTTGCACCACTAAGTAAAACAGGAGAACTGTGTTGGCTTCAGGCAAGTGCTGAGAACAGGAGTTTTGCCCTGAGGATATGCACTAATTTAAGCTTGCCTTCTCTGGTCAGTGGTTCACTCCCTTTCAAAAGAGTATACCTCAGAGTATGAAAAGCTTCTCAAGAAACAAACTTTTCAGATGAAGGTCATCTTTCACCTCTGCAGTTGTGAAATTGGAAACACTAATAACGTAAGAGAGAATGAATAGTTATCAAACTGATAGATTAAGAATTGGAGAATCTCTATGCAAAAGAATATCCAGGACAAATTATATCTTGAAAGTCAGATGCCATAGTGATATATTTGGTAGTTGTAGCATCATACTTATGATGCTACAACTTATGGAAAAGAGGTGGTAAATGTGAGAAGTATCTAAAACCGTTGTTTTGAGCATTTATCAGGCAATTCATAAGTACATTTAAGAATACAAATATGCACTTATATACTAGGTCGTGGTTATGCACAACAGATGTCATGCACCTGTATATAATGGATGACAAGTTCAGGTCCTGAATTTCTTCAATAGAAGATCATTGTGAAAACAGATATGACAACTGACTTTGTCCAAATTCAGATTAACTTAGTTTACAGTCTACATTTTCTTAAGGGCATATAATCTATTCCAGTTTTCTTCTTGGGTAGACTTCATTGCATGCAATTTAAGCCATCCAAGCATTAGACATCCCATCTGAGTTAATATCCAAGAATACTATTGAACTGCCTTCATACAGGGTCCTGGTGACATTTGTGATATCTTTGGAGGCTTTAGTGTCTTACAAGGGTATTCTGTGCCAACTTCCTGATTATGTGCTGAATATCATGTAGTATCTCGAATGATCTTACATAACAGTGAGCAAACAGCTGAATTTGGGCCTGAATTTCTTACACACTACTGAACATAAAATTAATAGATCAAGAGAGAGAGTCACATGCAGGAGCCCTGTCTCCTATCACAGTACCAGATGAATTATCTTCTTAAGGTTCATTTTTTTCCTCTGTTAACATTAAAAGAATCTAAACTGATAATTTAGGTTAGATGAGAAACTTTTAGGAAAACAAAATTAAGCAAGTGGATTACCACAGCAATTGTGAAATATTGTTGACTGTGTATAGAAGATCTAAGTTTCTGAAATTAAACCCTGAAAGCTTGAAGTTCAGGCTTGAACCTTGTTGGCCAATAATAACAGTTCTCCACTGGAATGTTATGGTGTTCTGTTCACACTGTGATCTGTTCTAAGGGTATTTGCTCACACTCTTATTTGCCACACCTCAGGAATGTACTGTTCTAAACTGGCTTGTGAATTAAAAAAAAAAATAAAATTAGAGAGCTTCTCTTTAACAGAAGTAATGAAGAAATTACATTAAAGCCTGAAGTTTTTAAAAAAAGATAGCATATGCTTAAATACAAAGTATGTATGAAAAAAATCCATGTGGCATGAATATTCAGTAGTTTATAAATATATTTGTATTTATTATTATTGATGATGAAAGTGTATTTCTCTACTTTTCCTTGTTCTGAACTAATATTCTAATTATGCTTCTAATACTATAGGATTAACACACTAAAAATAATTTTGGAAGTACAAATGTGAGTATTTCTTGCAATTATTTCCTACACTTATTACTTCTCCTCTGTTTAACATTATCCTCAGACCATTTCCAAAACACCTCAATTAATTTCACTTTTTTTTTCTACATTTTACCTCTTTATAATCTTTGTAATAGATATGGTGATGTGATCTAGTGGGTTTTGTAGTTCACACTGTGAAACTGTATTAAAACTGCATAGTATGCTAGTGCAGGGAAATTGTAAATTAGGAATAAAAAGTATAATGCATAGTAAAACAAATTAAACAGAAAAACTGTCGTAGGTTTTTGGTGACATAAAGTTAATCTATATTGTCATTGCCCTTATGGTTGATTATTTTCATCAAATCAGCCACAATTAAAAAGGTCTATCACTTTTAATACCATTTATGATTCAAACAATAGTATTGGAGTGAAGAATCTGTTTTTCTTTTGTTCAAATTGCTTATTATCAAAAAAGGTAATAATGCAAAGGATTATCACAACCCTGTTACACTTAGATCTGTAGCCCTGTTATACTTGCAAATCTGTTTGCTCCCAACAGTTGAAATTTGTAGTTTATTTCTTGATCTTTTCTTACCTAATGGCAGAAGTTTCCAGGGGTTGCAATAGATGAAGATTTTATTTATTCTTTATTTTGACAAAGAGACATGAGATTTGACCTTTGCTAGCAAAATAACAATTAAAAAGTGAAGTGAAAAAAGGATATCACAAAGATTTAGTTCTCATTGATTCACACATATAACAACACTGAAACAGGCCATCAGCTATATTTTATACCTTAGTACAACTACATTTAAAATGGGATTCTTCTTATTTATTTATGAGGAGAAATTGTAATGTGTAACCATCTGGTATTTCAAATCCAGCTTTGCCTGTTAATTTTCTGGTGTCTATGTCTCTGGATGGTATACTGAATTATAGGAGATCTGAAGTATGGAGATTTAACAACTCTCTAATTAAAGCTGCAGCATTTGTGCAACAGATGAAGACTATTTCAGAATAAATTAATATCAATAAAAACCAAGAAACTAGCCTGGGTGTTTTGTGGGAAGCTGCCAAAGCAGTCATGAGGGGTAGAATAATTTGCTTAGCTGCAGCAGCCATACAAAAACTATATCTTGAGTACCACTGTAAATTAGAAAAGGAAGTTAATGAGATGAAAAAAGCAACATAAATAGCAGGTACCCTAGGACCCTGCAACTTTTGATTAAACAGAGGGAAACTAAATGCTTTGTGGTGAATTACACAGACAATGTGTTAAAGCTTAATGAACAAATGTACTATGAAAAAGGGAATGAATCCAACAAATTATTTACATGTGATTGGAATATGAAGAGAATTTTTTTTTTCCAGTTTGAGAATGAAAAGGCATTGCAACAGATCATAATCCAAGAACTGTAATAAGATTTCTTGCATGTTCTTTATAAAAGAGATTTATCCTAGCTAAATATGGGTCATGAAGAGACAGTCTCCTTATCCGAAATTCAATTGCCATGGATTAAGGAAAGAAGTAAGATGAAGTTGTTTCTTCTGGGATCAGAAGTTAACAACAAGCCAGTGAAGATTCTTCTCTCAAAAAGACCTGAACAGACCAGATGGAATCAGTATTATTAAAAGAAGTTGTCTTTGTTTTCATTTGCATGACTGAAAAAGCTTGTATTTATTTGACTTCCTTCTCTCTTACAGAAATGGAAGCATTATAATCTGCAGTGGAAAAAAACCCCTGTATGATAGATCATATATTGTTTAACATTGGCCTTGGTATAAGAAAATTTTCACTTATTGAAATAATAATAATTTTCCTTATATAATCTTCCATTCAATGAAAGATAAGTAACTTACTCAACACAGATATTGGGGCTTGTTGCTGTTAAATTTCATGTTACAGCAACATAAATAAAGAGGAATGTGAACATTAGTAGACTGTAATGTGGCGGTTTCTAACATCCTTTACTCAATACCATAATTGAACTATGTTTTATTTTGTGACAGAATGAGGATTCACAGAAAAAAAGCATGAAGGAAAACAGAGGAAAAAAGACAAGAAAATGGTATACATCATGCAGGAAGCTATTATAACTACAAGGGAAACCAAATTAAAAGGTTAGATCAAAGTACATTTTAAGGAAGAAAGATCTATTGTATGATTTTCATAGATTAAAGTTATTCACAGAAGTCAAAAGCTTTGAGGGACTTCCAGAATTTTAAGATCTGCTGTTCCTAAGGGACTGGTTCCGAAGCTGAGTATAAAGTTACACTTTAAGAACTTGTCACTCTAGATTGAAATTGTTTCCTTTTCAATTGTTTGAAAACTTGCGCTTTGTTTATGATTCTTGTAGTATTTTCTCGAGCACAAAGCCTCACTGAAACAATTTGCATCAGTTTCCTGACTCCATCAGAGAGTATGGATGGGAATCTAGAGTTAAGGCAAAGCAGTTGTAAGGCTGCACAAGAGTTACCGGCCTCCACAGATAATGTGTGTTATCCAGATGATGTGTAGGAGCTGCACACGTGAAGTGAGTGGTTCATAAGAGACTGCTTAATTAAACCTGGCAGCTGGCTTTGCTTTAGTTGTCAGTGATCCAGCTCTTGCAGATTCAATTAGAGGTTTTGGTTCAATTAACCAGAACTTTCATGTGAATCTCCTATGTTCTCAGAGTAGAACCTTATTGTCTTCCCAAGCAGTTCTTCACAATCATGTACAAGTCATGTCTGGCAGCAAAATTTTAGTTATTCCATAGGGGAAATCAGAAGTGTAGTTGAGAGAGTTCAGGGTCCATGCACAATGTGTGTAGGCTTATCTGAGCTCAGTGTTGGCAAACAGGATATCTGACATCTAAGGTCAGATGTAAATAGCAGAGCAACATCACTTACCTAATTGTTTTTGGGTCATACTGAGCCAAGTTCCCATCTGGAGAGAGGGAAGCGAACAAAGGGCTTGTTTAATCATGCAGCTAAATGCTACTTACACAGGCAAACCCAGTACTGAAATACTGATAGCAGTAACCTTATTAGCCACTGAAATTGCAGTGAATAGAATAAACCATATTGATTATTAACATTCACAAGAGTCAGTGCCCTTTGTTCCATAGACGAGACCTCAGGGAAAGGAGTATTAAATGGTAATTATTGGTCTGACATCCAGAAAGTAGTCTTGTCTTCCCCAACTGAAACACTTCATAGCAACAATGACTGAAACATAAATCACTAGGACCAGTTTTCACCCTCAGCTTCCTTCCTGACCTATTTCTCTCAGAAACTGCACCACCAAGAGACCTGAGGTGGATGTATGACTCAGACTACATCATACTTGCTACAAGGGGGATATGGTTTTGGGCATCTAACCTCGAAATGAATGTAGGAAAAAATACAATCTTCAGGCTATTCCAGCCTTCAGATACAGTCAGGATTCATATCCCCCAAAGGATAGGAACATAATAAAATTTGTTCTCTTTTAAAAATTTAATATAAACTCCACATTTTAGAAGTTATTGCATTCTGTTGTTAAGGCTGAGCTAATTTTTCTTCTTAAAGAAGGGACTCAGATATTTTGCTGTGTATGAAGATGACACAGTAATTTTCTTTTTCACAGCTGTATATCAAAATGTAACTTTTGATTTTTTATTTAACTGGACCACAAGTTTTGACAAGTATTGGGCATGAAAACTGAAGATTATGGGTGTTTGAAAGAACTTTATCCTATCAATATGCTACAACTGGATTTGAAGAAAGTGGGAAAACAGATACTAACTGCATAAATGCAAGTCAAAGCACATAACCATGAATCCTGTTGCTAGAGATTGTCATACATATTTTAGTGCATGGACCACTTGGATTTCCCATGTCATATACATTTTTGTACAAGGTATACTTGAATTTCCCAGTATATATATTCATTAGATCTGATAAATATTATAGGATCTCTGTCCTGGAAAATAGGGAGCAGTGGATGATCATTATGGGAGTAAAAATATTATGGAAACCTCAGCTGCTAACAAGTAGGGAGATGCACGAAATCTTCAGGCGGCATTCATATGTTCATGTTATTTCATATCACCATTCTTTCATAAAGGCATCTTCCTGAAGACCAGGTACTTTTAACTTTCAAGATGTGTTGACAGGCATAACCTTATCACCTTAACTTGTAGATAACTCAGTGAACACTACTGAAATGAATTATTGAGTTCCATGAACTATGGCTTATTTGAATTTTCAATTTCCAGTGGTTTCAATGAGACTTAAACCAAGCATTTAAAATGTCAGACTGTGTTTAATTCTTCTACTACTGATCAAAGGTACATGCTTTACTGTTTGTGTAAAAACTCCTGTGCTAAGACTCTGGTTGAAGCCATGTCATATACTTGCCTTTCCCAGTTCCTCATTTCAGCATATTTCAATATCAGCACTTACACTTTTTTTTTCCTTTTCTTTTTTTTTTTTTTTTCACTTTAAGGAGGTGATCTCTTAGTTTGTTTCTATATTTTGCTTTAGAGGAATGTGTATTAGCTGGCTGAGCCCTAAAATTCATACTGTTTATTTCATTACCCCAGCAGGGACTCCTGTAAGATACCATATCTCCTTGGAGTAAAATATGCGAATAAATCTCCCAGTGTTCTCTGCATCACAGGAAGACCCCATCTACAGCTCTTCTGCCTGGAAGGCTTCTGCAGAGCCTCCTGTCTACAGGGTATAGCTGTGCTGAGAAAGGGCAAAGAGGTGGAATTAAAGGGTGGAATACTGTGATTCTAATGTAAAAGGCAGGCTGACTGTCAAGAAATAAAAAAAAAACAAATAATGAAAAAAAAACCAAGAAAAAGATTGCTAATAGGTATGAAAAGAAATTATCATAAAATCCACAAAAGCAAGAGGCAGATCTTTAAATATGTATCAAAATTACTGTAAAGTAAATTTTTGAGCTTAATTCACAGGTGTACTCTTGCATGTTTGATATGATATAACTGTCAAGTTCAGTGTATATAGTGGTTCATAAATTTAGAAGTCACTGGCCTCCTGCACTTGTTTCATTTCTAACATTGAAAGGTCTGATTCATCACTCTGTTATTCAAACTTTAAGAGTAGTGCACTTTCACTTGAGGAAAAGTGGAACAGTCTGGCTTAAATCAGGTTCCATTCTATTTTCAATATGATGAAAAGGGTAAGAAATAGGTTTTGTCCTGTTCAGCTCTAGTACACTCCCTTTCTCTGGGCAGACCTACGCACTCTCAATTTCTGTCAGCTATAGCTTGCTCTTGTTTTTTTAGAATCAGTTTCTATATTAACAAAGAATCAATCTCCAGTTCTAGTTAGTAATTAAAAAGTAAAAACAAAACAGAAATGAAAAAGAAAGAAAAATACATGTAGAGAAACAGTGATGTGCCATGGAAATCATTCTGCTGCTAAGATAATTTGAAAGTTCAAGACAGCTGTGATTCTTTCTGCCTGCTATAACTTTTTTTTCTTGTCAGTCCACTCTTGTACAATAGAAATTTCTTTCTACAGCCAATGCACTGTGACATATTTTCCTTGATGCTTAGAAAGAGCTTCTATTCCATATTTTAATATGTGTGGTACTATGAAAAATCATGTGCTTTTACATTGAAATTCCCTCTATGTTAGAGATTGAGTTGACATTAAGATATAACATTTTAAAATGAAATTAGGGGTAAAAATTATGAACATGTATAGTTTTATCATCTATTTCCTCTAACTTATCAATTCAAGCTATTTTAATACTTTCCTTAATATGTTAAAGATGCAAATGTTCTTACTGTCACATTGACATAAGTTGGTCCCACAAGAAATCTAATTTCAGTAAAAATTAGCTGAGCAGGTAAGGTTGAAGGTATGCGCTGAAAAAAATGTTATTGGTCTCTTATACATCTGATAGTGCTGTGTATTAAAGTTGTGGTTATTTGTAGAAAATAAATATTTCTGAAGATATAAAAGTAAAAAAAAAAAAAAAAAAAAAAGCCACACTGTAAATTCAGAAAAACATAATTATCCAATAGAACTAGTGTAGATTTATATCACCATGACTGTGGTTACAATTTATCCTTATTTCATAGCTTACTTACCTAATTGTACTCTTCTACATTTTCATGCAGCCTTTTCTGAAAAATCTGTAATATCAGAATCCTAGCTCTTGTTTAAGGGAAACTGAGATCAAAAGTCAGATTTTAAAGTGTGGGTAAATGCCTAAAATATTAGAGACCCCAACAGTATTTTCAAAAGCCCTTAATCTCCATTGAAACTAATCAGCATTGAAAATTAATCTGGAAGCATGGCTTGTTCATGAGATTATAGAGTGACACTTACTTTCTTTCTCTCTAAACCTGTGCTCTTTTAATTACTCCATGAAAAGCAAAACAGTTGAAGAAGAAAACATTTTAAAAGTTCTGTTTCATTTGTTTGCTGCCTACAACATAAGGTAAAAAAATCAAATTTTAAAAACCTTGTAGAAGAAAGCAATAAAATCACAGGGCAGGATGAACAACTGATTAGAAGGAACCTAACTGTTGAGATTTGAAAACAGAGCTGTCTTTGTGGTGAGGGAAAAGATCAGTACTCCCATTCTTGAGCTATTTATAAATTTTACCCTAAACAGTAATTGGATAAAACAGAAGAGGCAAGACATGTTTTTTAACAAAAATTACTTTTTTTTTTTTTTTCCCCAAAAGTGGATGATGTTTTGGTCTTTTCTTGTTTTTTCATAGAAACACCTATCTGTAAACCTGAGATGTAGGCATGTAGCTTCAGGAGAGGAACAGTTCATTGGATGTTTTCCATAGACTGTATGCTTTGACTATTACACATTTCATACTTGCATCCTATCTCTCTTATGCCTGGTATCTTCAGGTGAACATTCATGTGTTCAACTTAATGCTGTAAACTTCACAACCAAAATAAAGCTCACACTTTTTCTGATGATGAGCTGTTTAGTGTCATTGAAACAAATCATCCTTGAAATAGAGACAAAACTATGATTCAAAATTAAACTGCATCACCATCAGGAATCTCATTATTTGACATTAACCTACATAAATTTTGCCAGATCACTTAAATCCCTTATATTTTAATAACAGTACTAACAACAAAATATGCAACTTGTGACCAATACAGGACTTTCAAAGAGTTGATTCAATGCACGTCATCAGAAATCTGCTGGGAAGACACTAAGCTGAAAATATTTTATACCTGTGGGATATACTGCGCCCGTGAAACATGGTTCTATATCACATGCGCAGTGAATATGTTGCTTTGAGGACAAGTAACACTCACTATGCGCTACTTGTTGAAGAGTTGCTCAGTATGTCATTGTGCCATTTTGCAGGATTTCTGAACATCCAAGGAACAACATGATACATCATCAGTCAGTGCTGCAGGGCAGGGGATTTAAGCAGAACCCACAAAAATGTGGTATTGGCAGCTGAGTCAGTGTACTGCTCTGAAATGCTTTACAGTATTTTGATACACAGATTCTGAGGAATGGTAGTCTTTTGAATGAGACCCACTTCATAGCTTTATGCCTATCTTTATTTACAGCAAGCCTTCTTGTGGTCAGAAGAGTACTCATGAAATATGCGAAAGACACTTTGAAATACAAATCTCATAAGTTCATAGTGGTACAGAACCCTCTTTCTATTCATATGCAGGGAGTTCTGGATTAAATAAGTGTTTATAACAAACACTAACATAATGCCTACATAATACCTGCATAAATATTAACATAACCTACATAGCTATCCTTGCTTTGATGGAGAATTCACTTTACCTTTTTCTGCCCATTGAAATAATTCAATTCCTGTTTATATGCTCAAAGTAATCAAAATTTCAAGTCATGTGTGTGGAGATCACAGAAAGAAAATCACAACAAAATAATACATAGTAACATTAAGAGACAAAACAAACCAAGAAAAAAAAAAACCTGAACTGCAAGCAGAATAAGAAAAGCAGAATTTGAACGAATAATGAAAAAGAAAAACCTTGATAAGATTAAAAGAAGAAAATGAGAAAAAAAATCTCAGAAACACCTTCACACCACCTCTCACTTCTTCCAGGGCTTAACATCATTCGTGATTCTCTACCTTAACCCCCGTGGCACAGGGAGATGGGGAATAGGGTTTAGGGTCAGTTAATTACATGTTGTTTTCTTCTGCTGCCCCTTCCTCCTCAGGCTGAGTCGTCCTTCCCTAACTCCAGTCTGAGGTTTCTCCCACAGGAGACAAACCATTCATTAAACGCTCCAGGGTGGGCTCTTTTCACAGGGTGCAATCCTTCAAAAACAGGTGATCCAATGTGGGTTTCTCCCAGGGTTGCAAGTCCTACCAGTGAACCTCCTCCAACATGGCTTCCTCTCCCTATGATTCTGTAGGTCCTGTTGGGAGACTGCTCCAGCATGGACTTCCCACGGGGTCACAGCTTTCTTTTGGGCATCCAAAGAAAGCTACCCAAAACTGCTACAGAATACTACACTTTTCAGTCTCCTACATGGGCTAAAGGTGGATCTCTGGTCCCACATGGACCTCCACATTCTGCATGGGCACATTCTGCCCCGCCATGGTCATCACCATGGCCTGCATAGGAATCTCAGCTCCAGCACCTGGACTGCATTCTCCCTCTCCTGCTTCACTGATCCTGGTGTCGGCAAAGTTGTTTCTTTTACATATTCTCACTCCTCTCTTCTCTGCTGCAATTACTTCTGCCCAACAACTTTTCTCGTTCTGAAATGTTTAATCACAGAGGCATTACTACATCCCTGATTGGCTTGGCCTTGGGCAGCAGTGGGTCCATCTTGGATCCGGCTAGCACTGGCTGTGCCAGACATGGGAGAAGCTTCTGGGAGATAGATTCTCACAGAAGTCATCCCTGTAGCTCCCTGCTGCCAAAATTCTGCCATAGAAACCCAAGAAAATGACCCATTCCTGGGAGTATTCATGACAGGCTGGATGGGACTTTGAGCAATGTGGTCAAGTGGATGGTCTTCCCTGCCCATGGCAGGGGAATTGGAACTAGATGATCTTTCAGATCCCTGTCACCCCAAACAGTTCTATGATTCTCTGATTCTCAGTGAATTCTGTAGAAAAGAAAAAAAAAAAAAAAAAGAGAGCAAAGGAGAGAAGGAGGGAGAGAGTGAGGGAGAGAGGGAAAGAGGAAGAAGATTGAAGTGGGATAGGAGAAAGATTCACACACAGGCTATTCAGAAATTAGTTAAAAATTTGAAAGAATTCAGATAATCAAAACTGTCTAATATTTCTAAAAAACAATAATTTTGTTCTTTCAACATTTTTAGTTCTAATTCTCTCTTTGATTATGCCTCTAATGTCTTCTCAAAGCCTTCATTTTAAGTAATTAAGGATTTATAGGTGAGGTCTCTGCTCTGCAATAAATATTGTCTTGGAATGTGATATATGTATATATTTAGCTGCAGATTAGGACTGAGTGGCTATTAAATTCTGAAAAGTCACTGAACAGACATCCCACACTTATCTTTCTCCATGAGAGCTATAAACTGGATTATGAAAGGAGAAAAAAACATCCAGTGTTAGAACCAAAACTGTACTTTTACTACTTCACATCGAAGTAATTTAGAAAGTTGCTTTGCTATGAAATTGCCATAACTTTCTCATCTAAATGCTGTAATTTCATTATGTGGGTCTTTAGTGTACCTAAACTTAAGTATACTGGCTCCTTGTGCACAGCTATTCACATAAATGATGATGCAGCTATTTATATTGATATTTAGAGTAAAACTCATCTCACCTAACTTGAGTTGTCTATAATGTGGAAGTCTACATCTGAGACACACTCCCTGAAATCTCTTTATAGTTTCTCCAAGTGAAGTAAAGAGGCATTTTTAGGAAGCAATTTGTTCGTTCTATTTTAAGCTGAGATTAATTGTTCCCTATAGTTGGTCCTTTCTCTCTCTCTAGGAGCATAAAGGAATATATTAAGAATGCTTGGGGAAATTAGTTTTGGCATAGATATTCAGAAGGAGATGTCAACATTTAGACAGTGGAAGACTGCCTTCAGGTTCTGCACAGACAAACATAACAGAAGATGCTGTGATAGTTCCAATTCTGATTCTGCTTTGCAAGTAGAAGTGTTGTATTTGAATGAAAGATTTAGCTAACAAAGCACTGCAAACATATTAATGACGACTGCTGCACAGAGGGCATGTATATGTGTTTTTAAAGGTAAGCAAAGATTAGTGACACAAGTTTCTACAGAAGCATTAATTGCTAAAATGCTCTTTAGTATGAAATTGTCTTATCAAGTGATTTTACTTCCTGGTTTCTCAGCTATGTTTTCCCCTTCTTAAGACTATTTAAAGTCTTAAAGTAGCTGGACATTATATAATTGAAGTCTCTTTGGATCGGATTCAGTGCATATCTGTATTTACAGATGATATATTTCATACTTCATATCCATATTTACATATAAGATAGGTTTCTCAACTTTCACTATGGCCATTAGAAATGTTAGAAGTGCATCTAAATATATGCATCTAAATTAAAAAATATTAAATCTTAGAACCGTAGAATCATGAAACTTGGAAAATGCCTTTAAGAACATCAAATCCAACTATCAATCGAACAGTGCCAAGTCCACCACTAAAGCATGTCTTGGACAGCCATGTCTTCACATCTTTTAAAGGCTCCAAGGATGGCAACTCAACCACTTCCCTGGGCAGCCTGCTCCAGAGCTTGACAGACCTTGCAGGGAAAAAATGTTTCCTAATATCTAAACTCAAACTCCCATGATGAAATTTGAGACCATTTCCTCTTGTCCTATTGTTTGTTACTTAGCCAAAGTATTATATGCTTTTAACACCAAAACAACTCATTCAGATTCTTTGGTGATTGAATAAATGTCTTTATGTTGCTGTGGGTTATATCTGAAGATCATTGTCCTCTGTCTCACTGTCTTTTCCATGCAGAGTAACAAGAAATGTTTACAACAGTCAGCAACCTGATAAAACTGCTCAGATATGAGAATGAAGTGAATAAAGAAACAGAATTACTTCAGTTATGTGAAAATACCATCACATTAAAATAAGTTTATCATTTCAGCACAAAAGGTGTGCTACTTGTCTGAGATAGTGAGGTTTCTATACCGGAGATAAGTTAGCTTCCTTCAGGCTTGTCAACTGAACAAGACACAGGAAAAGTATAACCCTATCCATGAATTTTAGTTCTAAAAATACCTTAGCTGAAATCCCTTTAACAGTTGAACTTCTTTGTCTACCAAGTAGTCTGAGTAGCATAGTTAACAGTATTACAGACACTTTTACAAATACCAAACAGATATTAACCGAAATAATGGTTATGGTATTCACCTGATAAATATCTGCACAGGTACAGATACATCTGCTATCTGAATTTAAAGTGTCATGTGAAGCAAGGGAAAATATCACATTGCATGGTATCATGGGGAAAAGACACGAATCCACTTGAACCTCACTGGCATATATTTTCACTACTCAGACTACTGATTAGTGTGTCAGAAGCCAATCACCGTTTGTGTCTGTACTTATAGTTGGAAAGTCCCTCTTTCATAACTTAGATTATCTGAGTCTATCAGTTGTCTATTCTTTTTTCAAATGCTTCATATTTCAAACAATATTTAAAATATTCAGAGGTCTTACAGAAAGTGGAGGGAAACAAATAGAAATCACTAAAAACTAAATTATAACTTAAAATGTTCTTACATAGAAGTCCTATAACTTCACCAAACAAAGAGCAAATTGCATAAAACATTGCCACAAATGGGGATCAAAACTCTCTTCCTACACAGTGACTCTGAAATAAGTTCTAGGCAGTGCACCCCACTGGCTGCTCCAGAGAGCAGGTTAATGATAAAAGAATAAGAACAGAAGATTGACACTGCTCTGACAGTTTTTTCTCCTTTTTGCCTTCAATGCAATATCAAAGAAACAGCAAATGGTCCATGTTTCTTTAATATTGAAGCCACACACTTTGTAAAGCTAAGCTGTTTTACTACTTCTCACCTGATAATATAACTTACTAAATAAATGCTGATATAATCTTGAGCATCACAATTGTCACAGTCTCTCCCATGACATAGGTTAATGTCTTTGGTTCCCTCTTTCATCTTTTGCTTGGCTTTAATAAGAACCTCTCAGCGTCTACATTCACTACCACCCTTTTGATTTCAGTGCTGCAGGGAGCATTTGTAATTTAAGGCACCCTCTTCAAAGGTCTCACTGATGACCTCAGTAAGCACCTCAGAAGGTGATTCCTCAGTGCGTCTGTGGTTGGAAATCTATTAAACCTGAGTCAAATGAATGTTAGCTCTAATAAATGAAAACTAGAATGAACCAACAACCTTGGAAACTATTCATTGCCATCATGTTATCCACAGAGTACAAGTTTCTTTTTCCTTTTGATGTGATTTTTTTTTCCTTTCACATCTGAAATGTTCAGTGCCCTTACACGAGTTTTATCTCCAATTATTCTTGCATAAAAGCCATGCATATCTAGCCTAACGTAATAGTGCTTCCCATACAGATGAAACACGTCTATATAATTTCTTCCTTCAGAAGAGATATGAAGAGTTGTTTTATCTCCAGGAATCTAACCTGCTTCAAAGGTACAGTGCATTGTTAAAGATCCATGCAGGATACAATTAAGAAAGAGGGAAATATGACATATCATGCTCAGGATCAAACTCGTTGCATTCCATTACCTAGCCTGTGAAAGAGTCAGATGAACAAATCTAGATTAAATATTTCTTAAGTGCATATAAACAGAAGGCAGACTTAGAGATTGCCTTCTACAAGTAAGAGATTTGCCTCGTCACTGATAATATTTTCAAGGTAGCTCTTGAATCTGTCCCATACTTTAAATATCTGCCTAGAGTTGTGAAAGCTTACAGATTGTATTTAAATTGGGGTGCATGTGGAATAAAACAGGGGAAGTGCAGAATACTTTGAAAACCCTGCTGTTTTATTCACTTTTAATTCACTAATTAGAATCAAACTGTGTGGAATCAGCCTTGAGAGTGTTCAGAAGACTCAAGACTTGTGCAGGATCAGGTGCTACAGTCTTATTTCAAACAGATTAAAAAGATAATTATCTAGCATGTACTATGTAGGTCATTTAAACAGGCACCCTTCAAACTTCTGTGTCAGCCAGACAAGTGGTACTTTAGCACGTGCAGACTGATCTTGTGAAGGCTGTCTGAATGTGTCAATACCGACAGCCCTGTGACCAAGCTGGAGCTTTAAATATTTTACATGTTCTAAAAGGCAATTTCTATGACCTAATCAGTTCAATATTGAGGTATCAGAGCTGGGCAAATGGGAAAAAAATTCACCTGTGCTCTCTTGTCACATCAGACATTTGGTCTTGCACTTAATCTCCTTAATGAATTTTGCTCTTGTAAAGCTTAAGGGATCAGATGAAGGATGTGCAAATCACAGAGACCCTCATTCCTCACCCACCCCCTCATCATGTTTAATATACCAAGCCCTCAAGCTGCCATCACAATTCATCTGTCAACATGCCACCTGGGCTTTGTAAACTTCACCATCTCTACTGGATCCTTGCCATAATTCAGAAGGACCACTAAGGGCTCCTTGTGACTATAGGGAAGTAAAAGCATACACTAAAGAAAGAAAAAGGGAAAGAAAACCACCCACCCATGCATGTGCATGCAAGAAGTAATTTCACATTTGGGAAGAATTCCTATGAATTCCTGAATGAAAATGAATATAAGTTCCAGAAACTGATCAAAGACAACCAGAAGCACTCAGGATGGCTGAAGACTGGAGAAAAGCCACAAAATCCTTCAAGGTGAGCTACCAAATTTCACAGTGTCATGGTAACCTTTAAGTACATATGCAGAAACCTGGGACATAGCAAAGAGAGGAAAAGAAGCACCTGTGCCCAGGAGAAATTCATGCATGTGAATGGCATGAACATTATCAGTCTTGCAGCAGAAAATACTAATACATTGTGAAGAGGCAGACTGATGAATGCTAGAGGATGCCATCTACTGAGGTGGTATATGAAATTAATCTCTTTGATTCAGGATTTGTAAAGATATTTTCAATCTCATGGCACAACGTAGCTTACTCCAGAAAGTCAGATTGCATGTCATAACATGGTCCAATGTCTCAGCTTGCAAACTTTGCCAGTCATAATTCTGATTCTGGTTAGTTCTGGTACTGTACTGAGCTGCATTGAATGAATTGTTCTTCATGAGCTGTTCCACAATTAGCTTGATCAATAGCCATATAAGACTGTGTGCATAGTTCTCCATTCTGGAAAAAAGAATAACCAACCCCTAAAACCAAAGTTTTCCACTTAGGTCATCCAAAATATAACAAGTAGCTAGGAGTCGGTAACATTCCAGTAAGTTTTGCACCAATAGCAGGTTAATAGGATGAGATGAAGAAAGAATAAAACAGTAAAAGAAAAAAGACAATATGGCAAGTGAACATAGGAAGGCAAGTGAATGTAAGAATGACAACACACAGAGCCTTCAAAAGACAGCCTTCAAAGTACACCACCTGGAACTTAAGCAGGTCATGCACCTGGTGATGCCATGGGTGGATAGGAAGGCTGTCTGCCTCAGAGAAGCTGAATCCCACACTTAACTCCCTAACAGGAAGAATGTATTTACTGTTAGGCCTTTTTATAGGGTGGATTTTTTTTTCAGGTTTTGAGTTGTTTTGATGATGCTTGTTCCCATATTGTCATTTTGCTTGGTGAGCCAAACAGAACAAGGAAGGGAACACAAAAACAACCTATTCCTTATTTTACAGGAACCCTAAGGGATAGGACCAGAGCAGACAGATTCTCAAGGAAACCATCCTAACCTTGCATATTCCAGGAAAAAATAAATAAGTTACTTGCAAACTCTATCTTATTGGATCTTTTTTTGTATACAACAAAGCCTGTCAAGAAACTCTGCTTGTTCTAGCGCAACAATGCATAAACTTTAACAAATGTTTTAATTCCTGTTTGCTGGGTATCATGTTAACATTTAAGTATTTTCATGAGAAACACCTGTTTTCTGAAGAAAGAAGGTTGGTTTTTTTTCTTTTTTTAAATTTTTCTTTAGGGTTTTGTACAGAGACTGTGTCATGAACTCTTAGGGGTATGAAATTACTTAGTCATATGTAATATTTCTTGTCAGCCTCACCCCTTGAGGTGAAAAATAGAAGGAAAGATTTATTGTATAAATAGAAAGGCATCAGAGATCTCTTTAAAGTGGAGTTGTGAACATTCTCTGAGATAAGAAAGGCATTCTTATATATCCTAGTAATACCACCAGTACCAAAGATGGAAACTGAGAACATGCAGATTAGTAGAAAACTGTTTGCCAGGAACATTTTCTGATGCTAAATCTCTCCTTTGACAAATTGAGCTTCATGATACAGCATTTCTGCAACTTTTTTATGTCAAATATAGAGAATGAAGTCTCAGTTGCTCAGCTAATGCTGATACTAGCCTTGTACAAAAAAGACATGGTGCAAAGAAGAGGCCCAAAGGTGATGAAAAGGACTGGGAAGCCTAACGTGAGGAAACACTGAGAGAACCAGGTTTGTTCAGCCGAGAGAAAAGAAAGCTTAGAGGAGACCTTATCATCATGCTCCAATATTTAAAGGATGGTTAAAGATAAGGAAGGGAGTCCTTTTTTATGTTGCAAAGAGGAGGGGTAATGGGTACAAGTTACTTCTGTGAAGATACTGATTGGATACAAGAGGAACATTTTCATAATGAGAACAACGAGCCATTGGAATAACCTCCCCAAGGAAGTGGTGGATTCCTTCAGTAGACGACACTTCAGATTTAGCTGGACAGGGCTGTGGGCCATCTTGTCTAAACCATGCTTTGGCCAAGAAAGGTTGAACCAGGTGGTCATTGGGGTACCTTCCAACCCAGTATTATATGATTCTATTATATACTGGAAATGAANAGGGGTAATGGGTACAAGTTACTTCTGTGAAGATACTGATTGGATACAAGAGGAACATTTTCATAATGAGAACAACGAGCCATTGGAATAACCTCCCCAAGGAAGTGGTGGATTCCTTCAGTAGACGACACTTCAGATTCAGCTGGACAGGGCTGTGGGCCATCTTGTCTAAACCATGCTTTGGCCAAGAAAGGTTGAACCAGGTGGTCATTGGGGTACCTTCCAACCCAGTATTATATGATTCTAGTATATACTGGAAATGAAACTTTTTTGTTGTTGTTGTTTTGGGTTTGGTTTTTTTGGTTTGTTTGTTTGGTTATGGTTTTGGTTTTGGTTTTGGTTTTTTTTGTTGCTGTTGTTTTTTTTTGTGGGTTTTCGTGGGTTTCTTTGCNAACCTCCCCAAGGAAGTGGTGGATTCCTTCAGTAGACGACACTTCAGATTCAGCTGGACAGGGCTGTGGGCCATCTTGTCTAAACCATGCTTTGGCCAAGAAAGGTTGAACCAGGTGGTCATTGGGGTACCTTCCAACCCAGTATTATATGATTCTATTATATACTGGAAATGAAACTTTTTTGTTGTTGTTGTTTTGGGTTTGGTTTTTTTGGTTTGTTTGTTTGGTTATGGTTTTGGTTTTGGTTTTGGTTTTTTTTGTTGCTGTTGTTTTTTTTTGTGGGTTTTCGTGGGTTTCTTTGCATTTTTGTGGGGTTTTTTGTGTTTGTTTTGTTTTGGTTTGTTTTTTGTTTTCCTGATCAAGCCTGAATTTTTCTGAACTTCTGTGTAAAATCATGCTGTTTAAATTGCTTTTATGTTAAAAATTACATTGCTTTAGATCTCTAAATCTCAACTTCATTATTCTAACTTTATTTTTGTTAACAAACAAGTCAGGTTTGTCTGGAAAATAATACATTTTGACCTTAGTAAACGACGTATGATTCCTTCTACTGAAATTATTGTCATTCAAGAAGGCATAGCAAATTTGCTAACAGATTAAAATTGCATCAAAACATTTTTCTTTTCCCATGATTGAGTTGAAAAATCAAAATATTGATAAACTATTTTGAAATAAATCAAAATTCAGTAATTTTAGTATAAAAATATGCAGTAAATGTAAATATTTTCTTAATATTAATTTGCCCTGTTTGGATAAGTTTAGATGAAAAGCCTCAGGTGTTTGTGGATCATCATGGCATCTATTAAGTTATAACACAAGTTTTGAACTGTGTGACAGTATAAATATTGCAGGACATATATAACAACCCAAGAACCTTCAAATAATTTTTAATTTTACAACAGAAACACATTTTCCTTACTCCATACCAACCCTTAGTGAAACTACTGCAGACCGCAATTGAGATTAAAGCTTGATTAAGCATAATCAAGAAACTGAAAATAATTTATTTCCATTTTCACTGACTTTAACTCTGTGAATAGTCATCTCAAAGCTAGTATCTTTATTAAAATTATAAAATACACTTTAAAAATATTGAAATATTTAAAGTGATGGCTGTTAAAATAATGCCATGAGACAGTCATGAGCCAGGACAAAAATGAAGTTTCCTTAGGAGGTGTCATTCATCCCATTCAAAATGGATTTTTGGTGATATCTCCAAAAAAAGCTTAGAATATAACCTAGTGCACATATACAAATAATACAAATACATATATACACATAAGTGCACATACACAAACGTGCACTCATACAAACAAACACACGCGCCCATATATACATACACTTATTGTATACTTAATACACAAACGGGACAAATTTATATGACAAATTTATACTGCACAAAGAATTTCTGAGGATTTTCTCTCTTTCACTTTCTTGTGTCCCTCCCTTCACATGTATACACAGTACATCTGTTGTGTTCAGCAGAATTCTGTCACTCTTTTGGGGCTTTCGTCCACTTCTTAGAGGCCTTTATCCTGGCAAGCTGACAGTATCCTTCAATGCTTATGGAATATTCCAATTCCATCTTTTTTTAAGCACTTCACATTATGTCAAAATGCTGTTCTCAATAGCTTTGATCAAATTGGATTTCATTTGAAAAAAACCTGTAGTAAAGAAAGCTGAAGTAGACACCTTGAACATGTCTAATTCACTCCAGGTTTCATAGGTATTCCAGCTTCAGCTCTTGATGGCTTTATTTGATATCTGTACTTACATGGTTTGATTAATGACATTAATTAATTTTGGTTCTTTTTTTTACCACTTTAAGTAAACTAGTAATAAGTCTGGATTTTCCAACACACATAAATCAAGCCTAAAAATATGAATCAGTATAAAAACATTTTGTACATTTTATATTGCCATGCTCAAAAACAAATTTGAAATTTCACAATAAATCTTTTCTACTAAGCAATTTGAAACTGCACAGGAGTTCATTATTTTTCTTATTAGCTAAATTTCCATAGCAATATCATGCTGATAAATATCATCAGTGATGCCATAAATTTTACTTAAATTAATACAAACAATGTTGCTTTATTAGCATGTACAAGGGAGCACAACTTAAATAATCATTCGATTCAAAAGACTCTATTTTCTTCACTCTTAATTTGCAGTATGCATGTCCAGAAATTTGCCAAATATCTTTTCAAATAAGCATTACATATAAAGCTGTCTCTGCCCTTTGTTCTGCCCTTTTATGGTTTGGAAAGCACAAAGGCACCCTAACACTTAGTCAGATATTTCACACAGAATCACACAGAGTATTCTGAATTCGAAGGGACCCACAAGGATCATTGAGACCTACTCTGAAGAGAGGCCTATACAGGGATTGAAACCACAACCTCCCTGTTATTGACACCATATTTGATTCCAGAACACTTAAAGAGGGAACATGGCAATGAGAAAGCCACCTGCAAATGGTGTATCAGATTAGCCAAGGGAAAGGGAGGGAATAAATTCTGTGTTATTTTTAAACAAACAAAATACATAAGCCAAACAATGTTTTTATCACTCAAGAATAAAGAAAAAAACAGATTGTCTAGTGGGCTTTAGGGCAGTTCCGAGCAATTCTAACTCACATCCTCTGGTGCTCTGATTAAACCTTGGAAGCACACAGCACTGAAGGTAACTCCTGCCCTGCCTGATGCCTGGTGACACAGAATAATGCCAAGAGCTTAGCATTCTAACATATACATCAAAGGGTCTCCTCACCTTAAACTTCCCTCCACCCCTTGAGATGGAAAAGTAATATATTTTCTTAGGAATCTGTTGCTTTATCACTGAAGAAAACTAAGAAGAGACAAAAAAAACCCCAAAAACCACCAGATATGAATTAACTCAGAGGGAATATCCAGTCAGCTAAGGCTGGCTAAGCTATGAAATTGTGCTTGGAAGCAAATGAACCTTACTTTGAACCAATTCAAACAACTGGAAAAGAAAAAAATCCTATCAAATCTGCCATGAGGGAAGCATATGTGAACTGCACATGGTCTGAGAAATGGGATATAGGATCTAAATAGCTCTTTTACTGTCTTTATGCCCTGATTCATGGAAACAAGAGAGTACTTAAACACATGCTTACTTGCAGGCATCTGCTTTACGTTTATTGTCTTCAAATGAGAAAGCCAATAGTTAAGTTTATGTGTGGTCCTGAATGGAAAGAAACATAAAACACTCTGTCAGTGTGGTTCTGATTTTGGTCCCTACCTTTGCAGTATAATCAAAGTAGCTGCTTAAGTTTATTGCAAGTTATTTTTAGACAAGACACAAATAAACTGTCAAGATCAACTCTCAGATGTGAAATACAAAAGCTCCAGATGTATATTGTGGTTTGTTTAGTGTCAAAGATTTGGTTTCATCCACTTCTAGGAGAAAGATGTTGTAAAATTTCTTAAGAAGACAGTGCAGAAAAATATTTTGGAGTTTGTGCAGGTGAAAAATTTTCAAGAGTTATACCTTAATGTTTGGGATATTAATTTCAATACCTCAATTCAAGGCAAGCATTTCCCTATTTACATTTTTCTCTGGTTCACAGTAATCTTTATTTTGTGTGTGACCCTGTGTGGACTAATTAAACCCCAAGTCATGGACCACTTGAAAAATAAATAAATGCTAAACAAAACATTTCACTGCACAGAGATCTACCCCTGAGGAAATTATGAGAGACCAAAATATGTGGCAGATGTTAGTCACATTGCTTAATGCACTACTGGAATTTGCTTGGATACTATGGTGATGAGTGTGGAGTGAGAACCTATACAAATTAGAACCATTTAGTAAGATGTATCCTAAAAAGACTCATTACATAGCTATTACTGAAAAAAAAATCAGAGAGGAGGTGATGCATGGGTTGTAGAATAGCAGACTTGTAAATGTCTTTGTATATATATGTTCTTCTAAAAAAGCCTTGTGTCTATTATTAAATGATAAGTAGAACAATTGTTTTCAATTTTAGATCATTTATCTATGTTTTAATTTGCCATTCTGTTCATGAAGCATCAAAGATGCAACAGCAAAGCCTTTAGAAAAGCTGCTTAGCACAATAATTAGCTTTTGTATTGAACATAAAAGGCAGTCATGAACTCAGAATAGAACAGTAATAGATGAACCAGAAAAATAGAGTGCAGCTGCCAGAAAAAATGGGACAGTGTTGTTGGTTAAAATACTGTCCATTTCCCTCGGGATTCAAGCAAGTCTGTTGGTTGCAGGTCACACAAGATAAACAGTGCAAATTTTGTTTTTCTTTGATTGGATAGATGAAATTTGCTTAAAATAAACTAAATAGTTTAATCAAAAGGAATCCTTAATGACAATCACAGAATCACAGAATATGCTGAGCTGGAAGGGACCCAGAAGAATCATTGAGTCCAACTCTTGGTCCTGCACAGGACCCAAGAGTCACACCATGTGACCGAGAGCATTTTTCAAATTGTCCAAATGCTTTCTGAGCTCTGTCAGGCTGTGACCACTTCTCTGAGGAGCCTGGTCCAATGTCCAACCACCCTCTGGATGAAAACCCTTTTCTTAATATCCAGCCCAAATATTCCCTAACACAACTTGAGGCCATTCCCTCAGGTCCTGTAACTGGTCACTACAGAGAAGAGATCAGTGCCTGCCTCTCCTTTTCCCCTACAGGGAACATGTAGACTGAAATGAGGTCTCCCCTCAGTCTCGTCTTCTCCAGGCTGAAGAGAGCAAGTGACCTCAGTGGCTTCTCATGTGGTTTCCCCTCAAGACCCTTCACCATCTTTGTAGCCCTCCTTTGGACACTCTAATAGCTTCATGTTTTTCTAATATTGTGGTGACAAAAACTGCACATGATATTCAAAGTGAGGCTGCACCAGTGCAGAGCAGACGGGCACAATCCCCTCCCTCATCTGGCTCTCAATGCTACTGCTTCCTTAGTAAATTTCTAAGGGATTGGTATAAGATAGAAATTAATAGCATAAACACAATATTTTCTAACAAAGCTATCCTAGCAAGTGGTTATGACCAGGCCCATACATTCAATGCCTGTAAAACAGAGGAAAACTCAGGTGTTTGAAATGTTATGTGGCTTTACCAAATTTCATAATTAACTCAGAATTTAGGTGGTGGGCTTCAGTTACAATATTCTAATGCATGAAACTATTTACTGGAATTGGAAAAGAAACCTATCTTCTTGTTCTTTTATTTGTTGCTGTCTCTGTGCTTGCAGTACAGAATGTATTCGTCACATATGATTATTCCATTCTGTCTCCTTTTTCTTTGCCAGTTACTCCAGTTATCTCAGAAAAGCATGAAATGACAGTTTATCAAATAGCAGCTATTACATAATGGCTTGTAAATGAAGCAGGTTTGCCAAAGTCAATGGCAACCATAAATTAAATTTGGCTATCTCAGATACCAAAGGTAAAAAATGAGCACTTCAGAACCTACGCTTTTAAAAATCATGCAATAGAATCTTAGAAAGTTCATGAAATTTTGGACAGTTTATATTTTTTAATTCCCACATTACAAAAACATGTTTTTCCACAGTATCATAAATAATGATTCATCAAAGAACTTGTTTGTACTTTATTCTTTTCATCTTTAACTTGCTTAAATTTACTTAAACTTTTTGCATAGGATAACCTGTTTCTAGCTAAGTATGAGAATCTAGTAATGAAAATTTCTCCCGGTATTCTCACACTTCAGAGTCTACAAAATTGGATAGGCGAAATCTCAGCAAAATCCAGATTTCTGTTAGTGAATTCATTGAAAAGGGATGAAATACTGTAGTTTTATCAGTCATGCTAACAGCCATAGTACTGTACTCTAAGGTATCGATTTTTAGTTCCAGAATGCTTAGCAAATTGCAAGTGATATATCCTCACGTAGCTCTTGGGAAGAGAAAAAATTTGTTGCTAGACGTTCAGAGAAGATTCTTATTGAGAACCTGACAGTGTTAAGCATATTATTGCAGGACAAAAAGCAAGCCTTTAAGAGAGCTACAATTTGGTGTCAGGAACTCCTAACCCTGTACTAACTGCAGGGGACCACATTGTCTCTCATGGCTTGCCTGAAGCACACAAAGTATAAAACACTGAAATTGTTAGACGTCAATAGTAATGACGGCTCCAAGGTGAACTCATATTGATAAATGAACATTCAGAAGTACTTTTGAAAGATAAAATAAGCTCAACTTTTTACTTGAAATCCTTATCACAAATGTCAGATGTGATGTCTCATAAACAGGTATGAAATTTGCTTCCCTAAACTTCTGTTTGAACTTATTGTCACTAAGTTAGCCTTGAGTACTAAGTTAGTACTCAAATTCCCATCTCAGGGTTTCTGATCAAAATGCCTTTGGTTGTCAGGTGAAAAAAAAGATATCTGGCAGACTAATACACTACAGCACCAACTAGAAGACAGCCATTTAGAAAAAAGTCCAACAGTCTCCTAAGAGATAATAGTAATTTCAAAACAATTCTGCTCCCTTCTAAAAAGAAACTGCAAGACTCATCAAATTTTCTCAACAACTTCAACTCAGTAGAGTTCTAAGAAGCTCCAGAGGTAGTTCAGCCAATCCCAATATATAAAGTGGCATGAATTTACACAGACAGTGAAGAAAAGCCCCAGTACATACACTATTTGATCGTATACTTTCAATCAAAGATATTGCTTTCAATAGATGATCCATTATGGGTTAAACTTGGCTGGCTGCCATATGACCACCAAGCCAATCTCTAACTCCCTCTCCTCAGCTGTACATGGACAGAATTATAGACCCATAGAATTGTTTGTGTTGGAAGGGACCTTAAAAATCATCTCATCCAGTATGGACAGGATTACCTTCTACAAGACCAGGTTTCTCAAAGTCCCATCCAACCTGGCCTTGAACACTTCCAGGGATGTGTCATCCACAGATTCTCTAATATGAATCTACCCTCTTTCAGCTTTTAGCCATTAGACTTTGTCCTACCAGTACAGCCCCTTTTCAAAAGTCCCTCTCCAGCTCTCTTATAGGCCCCTTTAGATATTGAAAGACTTCTATAATATCTCCTTGAAGCCTTCTCTTCTCCAGGTTGAAGAACCCCAGTTATCTCAGCCTGTCTTCATAAGAAAGATCCATAGGAAAAATAAGATGAAAACTTGTGGGCTGAGATAAAGAACAGGTGATCACTTATCAAATACCACCATGGGAAAAGCAGTCTTGCTTTGAGGAAGATTAATGTGATTTATTGCAATTAAAAATATAGTGGGATGGTGAGAAAACAAAGACAGTGTTAATAATACCTTCTCTCCACTCCTAACTTTTCTCCTCCAGCCTATCTTTACCCCTTTGTTCCTGTTCCTGACTCTTCTGTTTCCTTTTCCCCTTGAGTGACACAGATGAGATGGAGTACAAGGACTGTGATCATTTAACACCTCATATCTGCTGCTCCTTCTTCACATTTTTCCATTGTTTGCATGTGGGGTCATTCCACAGGCTGTAGGTCTTAATGATCTACTCCTGCATAGGTCCTTTCCATGGGTAGAATCCTTCAGCAAAAGACTACTTGAGCATGGATTCCCTACAAAGTCACTAGTCCTGACAGAAAGTCTGCTCCAGTGTGGGCTGCTTTCCTTTCTGCCAGGAACTCACTCTTTTGTGGGCTGTCCTTGGGCTGCAGCTTTCTTCTGGTTGTCTCCACCTACTCTGGTGTAGGATCTTTCACAAGCTACAGTGTGAATACCTGCTTCACCCCAGTCCTCTACACACTGCAGGGGGACAATCTGCATCACTATGGTCTTCTCCACAGGCTGCAGCTGCAAGAGAATCTCTGCTCTGGTGCCTGGAGAACCTTCTCCCTGTTCCTTGGTAGTTATTTCCATCACATTTTTCTTAACCCTCTCACAGCTGCTATGAATAATTTTTACTCTGAAATATGTTGTCATAAAAGCACCACCAGCTCAGCTCTGGCCAGCAGTGGAGTCATCTCTGTTGGACATTATGGCAGCTTCTGGTCTCTTTACATAGAGGACCTTGCAGTTCTCCCTGCTACCAACACCTTGACTTAAAGCCAGTGCACCCAATAAACATTTGAAAACACATTTTAATCTTTAGAATAAATCTTATTGCCCTACTTCTGATATAGCTTAGCATCAAACAATCATATCCTTTAAATGTGTAATGTAAGGTAATAAAAGTGGACTTAGACATTATGTAATGCTGTCTATGTTTGTTTTAAACATAGATTTCATAGTGGATTTTTTCAAATCACAATTTATATAGTCATAGCATAGCACAGTAGAACAGATGAGATAGATGCTTTGATCTGCTGCTATTTTGTAACCCTAGAAAAAATCTGTTTCAACAAAGATACATAAACTTATATTCACAGAAGTCTCAAGGATATGCTTGAATGGGCATAGCATTCATTGGACATGCTTCCTTCAGAGAAAATTGTACTAGCCTATTGAATTTCTTCTTGTAGTGAAATGTTTTCTGCAATGATTTTCCCAGAGTTCTTATATTTTAGTGGCACAAGTATTATTAATTTATTTTCTGTTTTATTATTTCATTATTCAGTGTCGTAAAGTTGTTCCATTTTGTTGTTAACCTATTTCTACCTGAGTGTTTCTTGTAATTGCTTCATGAAATCTAAATTTTTCTCTGTCAGGAAAGAAGTATAATGTAAAGAAAAGCATACCATTAATGATAATAAAAACCAATAAAGTCTATTTGAATTAAAACATTTTTTCCCTAAGCACACTTATGCATAACCACCACAAACAAATCCCACTGTGTCCTCTGCATTTGGAGAAGGCCACTATTGAAGATTTTCTGTATGCCAGAGAATCCACAAAAATTCTTCCATTCCATTATCAGTGAAGATAAAGACTCAGCAAATGGAAATGCAAGGGTGGAGGAAGGCCACTATATTAATCAGTTGTTTCTAACAACTTGCAAGGGCAATAGAAGCTTACAAACACCTCCTCAGGAACATTTTCCCAATCACGTACCTTACTCTCCACCTGGGAACATCAACAGCTGGTTCAGAGCTACACAGCACCAAAGCACTGACACTTTAATACTAACAAACATCTTTTGTATTGACAATGGGTCCAATTATAAGGAAGCCTGGGGAGAAGTGATAGATATAGATAGATAGATTTTCAAAGGTAAGAGCACAACCTTGTCTTTTTCTCATATTGCATATTTTCCACTCTATGCCACTCTTAAGGACTTACCTTGTAGGGGTTCCTTACAGAGGAAATCAATGTTTTGTTCAATTATTTATACAAGAGAATGTGAAAAAGTAACAACACATTTGCAATGATTTAATAATTGATGATGATAATGATGATGATGATGATTATGAAAATAATGATAATAATAATAAAATCAATTGTAATAAGCGGATTCTATTTACCCTCTGACTTCTCTGAATTAGAAGGGATTTTATACAAATATCATAAATGTCTACTTTCTTTTTGCAAGCATCTCCTAAGCAGAAAATAATAATCTGAGATTAAGTATATTTAAGGCTCTAATTTTATTAGTAAATAGCTATCGTAGGGTGACATGTAAGTTCCTTGACAGGCATCCTATTCTATGTCCACACCCCACTGGTCACTACAAAAGACTATCTGAGAATCAGTGTTCTTATCTTCTACCAGTCTTCAGTCAAATGCTAAAATTCACCATACAAAAAAAATCTATATTTAAAAGAAAGAAAACAAACAAAAAAAAACCAAAAAAAAACCTGAATAGTAAGACATTTTCCCAAGTTTCAGATCTTAATAATAAATGAACAATATATGGAGAGTTTATTTGGAAACAAGTAAACATGATAATCATACATAACATTCAGACTACTGAAATGCAATTTCACCTGTATGAAATGTGGTAACATAATGAACATTCTGTCTTTCTTTGGAGGTGCCAGTGCTCTTCTGTGGTTGGATTCACTCTCTCTTATGTAAATAGGAAGTGGCTTCTATCAAATGAAATAATAAAAACATAGAATTTCACTACTGGTGATGGTAAATCAAGAAGAAAGAAGGTTATATTCTACTATTTTTCTTACTAAATTCCTATGAAATTCAGGTGGCAGTGCCCCAATTATTGTTTCATGAAAAGTGTAGTCTATATATTTTGCTTTTGATACCAAAATATTTCCCCTGTTGATCCTTTGCAGCAGAAATAAAAAACAAGATGTGTAGCAAAAAATGAAATAGAAGCTCACATAAACAAAAATAGTTTACATACACTAGTCCATGTATGGAGGCAACTGGAATTAACCAGCTCATCCTTTTTATAAAGTAGTCATTTAAAATATTCATAATGTTGTGTTGTTGATAGTGATGATATGTTTTTAGACACAGCTAGTTCCAGTTTACATTGACATACTGTCATCAATTATGCTTCACCATCTGTGAACATAATTAAGTTTACCCTTAAATTTGATTTTAGAACATATCATTCACAAGTGACTCTTGTTTACTAAACACACTTGGAATAAGCAAAAACTGAATAGTAGGCATTTTGAATAAACTAGAAACAATTTTGCATGCAGGCCTCACAGGGCTATAAATGTATAATTTACCCATTCTCAATGTATAACACACCTGAGCCCTTTCCAGGAATTCATTTAAACTTTGTGTCCCATTATTCAAATCTCATTTATACTGTTGTCATTGTCTATGACTCTGAGTTGCAAAGAGCCAAAAATTTAACATTGCCTTAAAACAGATGCCATTGACACTATCTTAATAGTCAGTTAAGAGGAATTAGAAATTATATATGCTTTTTTTCCAGAGATAGTCAATGATATCTCACACAATATTTTGTCAGCTTTCCAAAATCATGAAGTACTGAGCTCCATGGGAAGTATACAATAGCATCTTTCATTAAGTGCTCTAGATCTGACAGATAATCTCAGTAGTTCACATCATATAAATTCTGTACCTGTTTCCTGGTTGTATCTTCCTGTTAACCCATTTGCTAAAATACACGTGGAAAGTACACACCATAGGGATTCAAAATCAGTCAAAGTGAATTAATTTAAAAATTCAAATGAAGAGTGGTGCCTTTTTTGTTTATATTCTCCAAGCTCTGATCTTGTTAATATATTAAAAAGAAAACTAGCAACATGAAGAAGCTGTTTAGATCTCCTAAGTGGAAGCCTTTCAGAGGGAATGAGAAAATGAGACAAAAATCTATTAGTAATACTATTCTGTACTACCAATCCAGTGTGGCACTCCTGCCTCTTTTACAAGGTCAAAATAACAGCATTGATAGCAAAACTTTCAAAATTACCATCATGTCTTAACACCTCTAAATCTTCATAGTATTTATCCATGAAATACCTCTGAGAGATAGCAGTGCATTGTCATCCCAGTTTGCATAGAAGCAACTAAGACACAGAAATTACAGAACACTGTTCAGACTGCATTTGAAATTTAAAAATATAGAAGTCTGCAGGAAATTAGTGTGCAGGAAAGGAAAGAACACCAGACTTGATAGGTGAAAACTGACATCCTCTTCGCCTATGCACAGGGCAAACAGGCCAAAGAGAAATCACTGACCCCTGTCAAGCAACATTCCTGTACAAGCTTTATTGAATGCCAGCTTTTCACATGGACTATTTGGCCTGTTAAGCTTTGCTCTGTTTTCAGGCAGGACTAGGATTTAGTGTTTTCTCAAATGCTATGTAAGATGGCAAGATCAGTATATGGAGTTTAAAACTGTACTGTTTTGAGTGGGGTTTGATCAGCTGCATGGGGAATGGGAAGAAGCTGTGAATGAAACACTGTGCATTTTCCGATCATTCTCAAGTTCTATGAGTCCGGGAGATATAATGTCCTAAGCCTATCTCCATATTTTTTTCCTAAATTCTTGACACCTATTCCATAATAAGAAGTGAGATGAGAAGTAGGTTGAAAATTAAAATTAGATGTTATAGGGGTCTGTCTGAATTTCATGTCCTGTTGCTTGGCCCCACTTGGTCCTGGCATTAAGTAACATTGTAGGACATCTCCATGGCCTGCAGCACAATTCAATCCTGTTAGGATGTGTAGTGCACAGTCATTCCTGTGGGGGATGTTGGGATTCTTCATAAGCAATTCCCTAGCTGTGACTAGGAGCACACGTTCCTGGGTCTGGCCAGCAATATTAGATGAGAGTGGGAGAAAATGTTCTGTAGTGTCTGGAAGTAGCAACTTCAGACACTAAACCTCCTACAACATGCTGGCAGTGGGTTTGAGAGGCAGCACAACTGGTTCCAACCACAGCCCAGTACAGCAGTTCCCAGAACTACTCAAAGAGTGGTTGGAAGCAAAGCTCTGTGTTTTCTTCAAGTTTCTGAGGCCCGTCCCTCTGTTCAGTATCCCATGAGCCTTAACTATCCTGGCCCAGTGATAGGGGTCTCTTGTTCATGCATATCTGTCTGGAAAAGTTGCTATGACAAGAAGTCATAGGCATGAGCATCTGTGTACGATTTTGGAAAAAAGCAAAAAAGTAGCTGGAAAGAGATATATTTGAAGAAAATGTTCATTCTGCAGCATGACAAAGAGATCTATCAGAGGTTCTGTCAGTAGTGGTTAAGGTACCTGAGGGACACAACAAGGGAAACAGGCCAAGTCTCATAATGGTCCACCTGAGGCTAGATGCCTCTGGAAGCCTTCCAAACTTTTTCACACAGCATATATGGCCAGCTCAGTGTGGCCCATCCTCATGTGAGAGGATTTTGGTGGATAGGTAGGTAAGCTTCCTTGCAAGAGTCAGAAAGAAACAGGAGACAGGTTAGCAGAGACTTCAGGAGAAGAGGATGTGATAGGGCAAAATAGCATCATTTTCACCCCAGAGAAAACAAAAAAATGCTTGACTAGTACCTTACTGATAGGACTGTACTTTATGGTTGATGTATCAGAAATGGAATGAAAGAAAGCCTGAACTAAATAGGATTTTGTAACTTTCTTTTACTGCTTACATGGGTTTGTAAAAATACTTTTTATAATACTGGCAGCTTATTATAAGGAAGATTTTCTATTAAAAATTTTAATATTGCTGAACGGTTTTATCCTTTCTGTTCTGAGGTTTATTATTTGTCATTTGATGTCCTAGTGTCTTATCTAATTTTTCTGATCTCTAACAATGGTTTATATATACACCTACCTTTGAAGGTTTGACTCCATCCACAACAGGATATTAAGCACATAAACTTGAGTCAATAAGGCAATGTTGATGATGGAGACTTCTGAAAAATCGAGAAGTTTTTACATGAGCTCTAAGTAAATAGGACTGAAACAGCTACCTTTGAACACTAAAACCACAACATTTTTGGCTACATTCAATTTCTGAAAACATCTGAAATTTACTGAGCTCATATATGATATACAAAAGGTAAGCAATGGAGCTGCTAAAGGGAAAGTAAGGTCAAACAATTATTAATGCATCCTAATCTTTCAATTCCTAGAACTGTCCTGCAGTGAGAAAGTAGGAAAGGAAAATTCCTCTATAGAGATTAAGATGTCTGCTAACATCCACTGGGATTAGCTGTTAATATGTGTTAAGAATGGATTCAAAATGCTCACAGACTTACTCCTCTTATGTTGCAGCATGCCAAATTCTTTCAGCTGAGGTAGGCTTTGTCAGGGATACTATATTTTGCATTTTCCACAGGCAGTCTCTGTTTTCCAGGATGTATCAGGAAACATGTATGAGATACAGATAACTGTGAAAGAGACAGAAAATACAGGTCATAGAGAAAGATCTGTTCAGAAGTTAGTACTTCAATGCCTTGTGTTTGAAATTATAAACTAAAGAAAAGCTAAACGGAATTATTCTACAAGAAGCACCTTTTGGAAAGTAAAAGCTGCTCTTTAGAGCAGGGAGTGACAAGGATGAAATTTGAGACTAATGGCTTAACTTCTCAACTCATCTTTCTGTCAAGCCTCTTTCATCACACCACCTTATAAATGAAGTCCAAATGAATCCCTCCCAAGTGAGAGCCTTCTCAGAAAAATGACAAGTTAGGATTCAGAGACAAATTCCTAAATGATCTCAGGCTTCATAGGGTTTAATGCACTCATTAAACACTGAGGAAGACTTTGACTTGAACTTTCCAATGGTGAAGTTACCACAGTAAAATTTAGGTTTTATTTTTAGTATTTGATATAGCTTCTAGTCTTAAAGAGACTATTTGCTTAGTTTAGACTGCAAAGATGTTGTTTCAAAGGAAATTTAATGTGGGATACAAAGTCAAGCTGTTTGCTTTTTGCCTTGTTCACTCTCAAAAGTAATAAAGACTGTATGTTGGAAATTAAATTCCAGGTTTTCTAGTTGATTTATGATCACTACAGATTCCACCTCATACCTTTTGACTTTGAAAGGAATGCACATAAATGTGCAGTAGACAGTAGTGCATTCAGGATAGCAATAGGCAGCTTTGATTCAAAATATAATAAGCAAAGTTCAGAAGCGATTTGTATTTTTTTTTGACACAATACTATAAACATGAGTTTGTATGTGAGACAGTGTCATCTTGCAAGATAGGAGTTTTTTTACAAGATGACTGTACCATATCATATTATGATAGTGCTTTTGCTCCTGTAAAGATTTTTTTTTTTTGTATTTGCTTTAGAAATTTCTGAATTTATTAAGCATCAAAGTCCTTTTACAGGAAAATCACTCATTCTGTCAAAGAAATCAAATCTGTCAGTGAAGTCCATGTCATCTGAGCATGAGATAAGAATCATAGTGTAATTAGAAATAGAGCCAGAAGAGGCAAAATATTTTTTTCTAATTTTTTTTGGTTTTTTTTTAAATCACCAATACCCACAGAAGTAACATACTAAGTCCATTAGGCAAGGCATACAGATAACAGAGCTTTGATCATAACTGAAAACACAGAGTACCAACTACCAGAAAAAAATATTTTCTGGTCTCTGATTAGAGAAGTGTAGTGAATTAAACACCTGCCACACTTCACACTAATAAAGAAAGATTGATTCCTTTGTGATAGCTATTTGGTCATAATCATAGCAGGTCAGATGTTGGGTACCAGATGTATTCAAATGCTCCTGGCTATGGAATGTAAACCTTTGGATTTGGTTTTACTCTGAATGTGTTCGTTGTTTCAAAGACTTCTTGCTCTCCTCTTGCTCATCTCTAGACTGTTCCCAGCCTTTGACACTTTCTGACACTATGTCAATTTTTGTGTTTCTTGTTTCACAAAAGTTTTGCTTCAGATTCTTTATAATATATTGCATTTAGATAATATCAAAATAGCTGTTGGGCTTTCAAGGTTGCTAATTTAGGCATGGGCATTCTTAGAAGAAAATGGAAGCAACTCTGAGAAGAACCATACAGAATATTTAGAATCTTCTGATAGTTTATGATAATGGAAAGGACTCGAAAGGTCTACATTTATGAAAGAAATACCAAAAGGATCCATATGCATTAGTAAGGAGAAAGGAGTAATAAATATAATATTGCATGGTCATACAGATTTATCTCTGCTGTTCCTACTATGGTAAATATGAACATTTGTTGTGAGCAGAGGATGACGAAGTCATGGAATACTTAAACAAAATGTATGTTCGTAAGGCAATGGAGACTAATGGAAGCTAGCTGATGTCATTGCAAGGCTACTCTTGAATACCTTTGAATGGTCATAGTGACTGGGAAAAGTACATGAAGACTAGAAGAGAACAAATATCACTCCTATATTCAAGAAGGATAGAAGGAAGATTTGGGGAACTACAGTCCAGTCAGTGTCACCTTAGTCACTCTGAAGGTGATGGAGAAAAATCTCCTGGAAAGATTTTTGAAACACATGAAGGTCAAGGATTTAGCTAGGAATAATTAGCATGGACTTTCATGGCCCATATTATGCTGGACCAACTTGGTAGATTTCTATAATGACGGGAATAGCTTGGTAGATGAGAGCAGAGCAACAGATATGGTTTACCTTGACTTCAGAAAAGCTTTTGACCTTGTCTTACATAACATCACCATAGAGAAACCAACAAGAAACATTTAGGTAAGTGGACAGTGAGATGGATTAAAGATGAGCTGAATGATTGGTCCCAGAGGACTGTGATTGATGGCATCAAGTCCTGCTGGAGGCAGTTTCTAGCAGAGGTCTAGTTCAGAGGTCTGTCCTTGCTCTAATATTCTTCAACATCTTTATTAATGACTCAGATAAGGATGAAGTCTCAGCAAGTTTGTAGACAATACAAAACTAGGAGTGGTTTATACATTAGATGGTTGTGCCACCATTCAGATGGAACTCAATAGCCTGGCTGGGTGTCTGCAAGAGTAAATGCCAAATCCTGCATCTGAGGAAGAAAAAATTGATGCACCTGTTTATGCAGGAGTGCAACCATCTGAAAAGCAGCTTTGCCAGAATGGATCTGAGGTTCTAGTGAACAGGCCAGCAATGCACCCTCAGAGCAATGGAGTTCACCAGCCTCCTTGGCTGCACTAGGAGTGTTGCCAGCAATCTGAGGGAGGTGATCCTTCCCCTCTATTCAGCACTAGTGAGACTGCATCTGCAGGGTCATAATCAGTTCTGAGCTCCCAATGCAAGAAAGATACTGACTTAAAAGATCAAGTAACATTCCAGAAAAGTTGATTTAGGGACCAGCGCCCGTTTCATGAAAGGAAAGGAGCTGGGACTCTTCAGCCTGGAGAAGGTTCAGGGAGATCTCATCAATGTTACATGTATACCTGAAGCAAAGGAATGAAGAAAAGGGAGCCAGACATTTATCAGTAGTGCTTATTGACAGGATACAGGCAATAGATGTCAATTAAAATGCACAAAATTCCATCTGAATATAAGAAAACTTTTTTTTTAAGTTTTGTGAAGGTGGTCAAACATTCTAAACTGGGTGTAAAATCTCTATCCTTGGAGAAAGTAAAAATCTTAACTGGATGTGGTCCCAGGCAATCTGCTCTAGAATGACTCTGCTTTGAACAGGGAGAGTCAGACTAGATGAACTTGAGAAGTCACTTCCAACTAAAACAATCTTATGATTACTATATTTTTCTCTAATATATGCATTTATTTATTTATGTATTGGTTTGCTTGTTTAGTCATTTATTTAATTCAGTGAAAAGTACAAAAAGCCAGACAAAAAAATATATTTGAAGATGTGAAAAGGAAGAGAGAAGAAAGAAATTAAATTTAATAGGCAAGAAGCGGCAGTAGGCATAATGATAATTTAAATATTGCAATTACAAGATTGTTAGGTGAATAAAAAATGATGGGTTTAGTGCTAACTGTTTTTACTGGTTTTCACTGAGGGAGTTAGAGAGAATGTGGTAACACTCAGAGCTCTGCAGCTGTGAAGGAATGCAACAAATAGTGTCAAGTGAACAGAGTAGCAGAAGTCTCACAAGGTTTACTGCAGAGCTGTGAAATCTGTCAGTTTTGTCCTTCTGAGAAACTAGAGCTTTTAAACTCTGCCCTCTAAAGCTGGATAATCTGGCACAGTAAAAAGTCCACAAGACCTGACCACTAACTGCTTATAGATTTGAAGAAAAAGCCAGAAAAAGGAAATCAGAGGCAATAGCCACCTGTCTTTTCAGTCCCACTACAAATTGTTTGTTTCTGCAGCTGGTCCTGTAACCTGCGAACAAGGAGTAGTGGATATTGTCTACCCGGACTTCAGTAGAGCCTCTGACGCTGACTTCCACAAGACTTCCATGAACAAGCTGTCTGTGTATGGGCTGGATGGGAACACAGTGAGGTGGGATAGAAAACAACTGAGTGACCAAACCTAAAGGGTGGCGATCAGTGGTAGGGAGTCTAGTGAGAAGCAAGTGACTAGTGGTGTGCCCTAGGGATATCAATAGTGGCTCCAGTCCTGTGTTACATCTTTAATGATGTGGATGATGAAGCAGAGTAAACCTCAGTAAGTTTGCTGTTGAAACAAAACAGAGAAGCGGTTTATACCCTAGTTCATGAGTTCAGAGGAACCTCAACAGTGTGAAGAAATGGGCTGAGAGTTCTGAGGTTCAAGTAGAAGGGCAAAGTCTTACACTTTGGGAGGAAAAGCTCCATGCATCAGTGCACAATGGGGGATGAGCAACTGGAAAGTGACTTGACAGAAAATAACCTGTATGTCTTGGTGGACACCAGGTTAAACATGAGCCAGAAATGTGCATGGCTGAAAAGAATTTCAGTTATATCCCAGGCTGCATTAGGCAAAGTATTATCACCATATGGGGGGAGATGATCTTTCCCATTTATTCAGCACTGGTGAGGCCACACTTGGAGTCCCATGTCCAGTCTTGAGCTCCCTGGAACAGAAGAGACATGGACATTCTGGTGAGAGTACAACAAAGACTACAAGAGTAGCTCACATTTAAAAAATCTGAGGTGGCTGGGACTTTTCAGCCTGAGAAGTAAATTCTCAGGGGGGTATTATCAATATTTATGAATACCTGAATGAAGGATGAAAACAGGATAGTCAGGCTCTCTTTAGTGGTGCCTAGTGACAGAACCAGAGGCAATGGGTCCAAACTCAAACACAGGAGGTTCCTCTTGAACACCAGAAAACACATTTTACTGTGACAGAGCCAAGAGTGCTGTCACAGATTTTCCAGATACATATGGAGTCTTCCTACTTGGAGATACTGAAATCTGTCTGGGCATGGTCTTGAGCACCCAGCTGTATGTGGCCCTGCTTGAGCAGGAGAGTTGGACCAGATGACCTCCAGAGGTCCTTTCCATCCTCAGGTTTTCTGTAACTCTGTGAAGGTTCTCTGCCTTGTTCAGACAAATGCACTGCAACAGCCTAGCACACTCTTACTCCAAATCAGATTCAAACAAATGTAGTCTATAAAAGTGCACTATCTACATTCAGTTATGCCCCATAACAAAAAAAAAAAAAAATAAAAAAACCCCTGTATTTTTTTTTTTGGCCAAATATTAAAAAAATATTATGAAATGTATCATGTCCTGGGAGAAGGCATCTTTACACATCATCATCATCATCATTTACTGTTTAATAATAGCAATAGAGATTTTGTGAAAAAGTGGTGTTGGTTTCCTAACTCCATGAAATAGCCTTACAGGCCTTAGAAACTATGATTCTGGTAACTGTTCATGAACAATCAGTTTAAATCTGGACATCTGCTGAGTTCTACCTTATATTTGTCCCTTTGTTACTCATTATTCAACACCAACCATGTATATAAATACAAAAGAATGTAAGAACAGCTGTAACGGATGAGGCTGACAGCCCACCTAGCCAAGTATAACATATCCAGCAGCAGCTTAGAACAGGTGGTTAGAAAAAGGGTGAAAGGAGCAGGGCAAATATTAAATGACTGTTTCCCTCTCTTTACTTTCTGTAATCAGAGATGTAAGAACTTCACAAGGCCAAAGTTTAATCTGGATGTTAATGTGTAATCTACAGGCTGATCTCTCAGCAAACTTTTTAGCTCCCTTCTTAACTCCAGAATATTTTCTATTTCTCTGGAAAGTAAATGTTATAGTTAAATTGCTGGGTTTTGCAGAAAATGTTTTTAAGCATTCTGGCTAAAATTTCTACATGGTATCACTAGTTCTGCAGTTATCAGAAATTTAGAATGGTTACTTCCAATTCATCTCAGTGCATTCTTGATCAGATTATCTCTACTTTTTTCATTTACCTTCTTCAGAAGATAAGTAATTGTAATATCAGTTTTCCCTTCAAACAGAATCTGTCCCACATTCCAGAGGTTCTTTACTGCATTTTGTGCAAGTTTTAGTCCTAGATGAACTGAAAAGGGGCTGGCAGAAATGACATGAAGTATGTAAGGTGCAGATTCATGACTAAATATAGTTTCGTCTTAATTTTTTTTTCCAGTTCATTACTTGAAGTGATTTCACTGAATTTTAGGTGAAAATTTTAATCTTCTTTATGTTGTGTGGCCTTCTCTAGGATTAAGTATAATATGCTTACAAAACTTATTTACCCCGACATGAGATTTGGGCTACCTTTTGATGCACATCAATCAAGTGTTACCCTTCAATAACCTGAGAAGTCAATTGTGCAAAAGCTCACCAGTCGCCAGCTAGGCCAGCTCTGTCTCTGTCTGGCAGAAAAGCTGACACCTAATAAGCAGACTAGCTAACTGAGGCAATGCTTTCAATCTACTCACCATTCACTTTACTAGTTCATTCAACTATCAGTACCTTAAAATACCCCAGCAAGTACATTTTCACAATGAGAATATGTCATGATTTCAGTTTAAAATGGTAGTCTAAGAACAAATTTGGCGATACTGGGTCAGCAGTCACTAGGTGTATGATTTTAACGCATAAAAGCACAGGTTGTACTAAATTAGTGAAGAATCTAGATATGAAAAGCTACAAATAAACAATTATTTTTAAATCCTGTGTGTAATTGCAATGGAGTCTGGGTCCTTGTGCCCTTTTTCAACTTCAGTGTGGGTTCTTGCTGTTACTAGACGAGGCCCTTCTTCCATTTTTATTTCCACTCCCATCTTTTCTTCTTTATAGGTTCCCATTTGCTAAGTAAAACTAAGTAAAATCAATATCTAATGTCCAGGCAGAGGTTCTGTCATGTCCACCACAACACCAACTTTCTTTCTCACTTTTTACATTTGACTATTACTTGATCCCTCTTCTTGCTTTTTTCATCTTTCAGGTTGTCTTACTGAGGTCTATACTAACACCATAAAAAATGAAGTCATATACTCTATACATGACTTATTACAATTTCAACTTTTGCTCCTAATTTCTCTTCTGTCAGCTAATAAAGCATAGATTCTAGGATCCCAGGTTTCCCTTGTTCTGTTCAATATCAGGTAAACGAAAAGTGTATATTAGCTCCTTAGGAAACTGAGTAGGAAAAGGAAAAAGAATCTGTGACTAACAAAAATGTATATAACTAATTTTTGAGAGTTCATTATCCATTTTTACACTGCAAGATGAATAATAATTTTGAAGGCTTTTAAGCCATGTATTAAAATAGTCTGTGTAAATACCTATAAAATAAAGTCAGTAGAGAGTACACATTGAAAGCATTAAGGCTCATGAAAACCTTGGTGATCTGTTGCTATGTCATTTGGTTTCTATGAAGTCTGCAGAGTCTTTCTCTAAAAAAAATTATTTTATGGCTAAAGGGAGACAAAACCTTGAATAAGCCCATAACTGGGAGACAGGATGAAAATAACTTTTAAAAGGTTGGATAAAATATTAAAACAAGAAAGGAAAAGCAAACACAGATAATTCCCAGGATACTTTGGATACCATTCTCACTCTCAGGTTTTTAGAAGAATATTTATTCAGTAGGGAGAATTTGTGTACATTAAAAATCTCAAACTGACAAACAACTCCAATTACATGGCCACATGAAAATACACTATGACTGTTTCTGGATGGAAGGAATAGAATTCTCCAACTTCTAGGGAAATTTCCAGAAACCATAATGGGAGAAGCTTTTGATTTTTATAAATGTGTTATTTGCTATTTGAGATTTCTTTAACCTTATTAACCTTATTAATCTTGTTAATCTTATTAATATTATTATTAATAAGATTACCATTGCAAAGCAATCAGTTGAGTCAGACTTGCATTTGCTCTGTAAAGCAGTAGGGGAAATTCATCAGGGTATCTACACACATACATTACACTATTCACACTGGCACCGTGATGAATTCCTGTATCAGGACTATCGACTGTTTACTAACATGGATACCACAGGATCCTGGATAGGAGCTCCATAATCTCTCCTCAGGTAGATGATTAAGTAGCAAATGACACCCACCAGCATCTGGTGAGCTGTCAAGTGCCAGAAGGTGTTTGTAGTGGTAATTTGGCCATCTGCAATCTGTGTTGTCAGTGCATTGTAAGTTATCACTGTCTCAGGCAATATTAACTTGCAATGTTCTTCTGACACTTCTTCAGTGGGTTGTGAAGCAGACATATGGTACAAAATACTTCCTAGCTAACTCCTCCCACCTTTCCAATAGAAATTACTTCTGTTGCTTATCAGTGAAAGTGCTGTGGATTGTGTTTAAGATTTCTCTTCATGGTACTTCAATATTAGTGCTGCTGAGGTATTTTTACTATGTTTTAGGTATTCTGAGTCACTTTTGTGGCACACTTCTACATTGTGAAGAACACAAGTCATAGGAACATATGGCCCATGGTAATTACATATTTTGCAAATTACTGAGCAATTATACCTGAAGTTACCAAGTAGTTCAAAAGCAATTGCCTTATAACTTGATTTCAGGTTCTGTAATAAGACTTTCAGTTTATATGGAAAAATAACTAGATAATTATTTTATGGTTATATAGTCATTAAACAATGGCTTAAATAATAAAGATTTACATTTATTTTAAGTTTTTTTTTTTTTTTTTACAAAACAATACATCTGGTTAACAACTTCTGTGCCAATGTTAGTTAAAACAGCTAAGGTATATTTTTTAATTATGAGCTTACAAAAGGATGCTGACACACAAGGATCCCTTGGACTTGATGATCTTTGTGGGTCCCTTCCAACTCAGGATATTATATAATTCTATGAAAATAAATGTCAGATGATCCCTTGACTGTAATTAGTTTGGACTATTATTGTTATCAGTTTTACCAAATCAGGCAAAAAATATGGATTTGGTTAGAGTTTTTCTTTTGTTTTTATAATATGGTTTCACATGGAATGAATATAACACCTAGGAACCACTCAGAATTTAGAACAAAATAGTGAAGACAGGAATCCTCCAACCACTCATATTCAGTGGAAAAGTTAAGTGACCATAACTGCAGACATATTAAGGTAACTTTGCAGCTAAAGGAAAAATTACCTGATGGAGGCAAATGCATTTTTATTTTTAGACCAACAGCTTCCAATATGGAGAGTTAGAATGAGAAGATAGGAGTCCAAATGACAAATATATTGTGCATTTATTTAATGGGCACTGAACAGTTCAGGGAATTGTTAATAGTATTCAGGGGCTTTCATCACTGAGTGACTAAGCTTGAATCTGGCCCAGGTCCACAATGACTGAAAATCATTATGATTTGATAGTTCTTCAGTGCCCTATGCAAAATGAATTATGTTCTTACTCAGAAACTGATGGTCATTAGTAAAAATTACTACCCATTGGAGAAGAACAAGAGAGATAAGTAAAAGTGTGGTAGGAAAAGAGGTTATACAAAATTAAGATTCGTTATCATAGATAGAGAGGGGGTTACATGAAATATATCTATTACAGAATATTAAGAATATTAATGTAGACATTATCAAAAGATTTCATTCTGAAATGTTTTATTCAGGCACAATGAAGTGTCTTTTCTTGTTTTCTCTCTTTTTTGCAAAAAGAAAAAATTATAAAGAGTTCTGACTTTATGTCCTTGCTAAAAAAAACAGTAAAAAAAACAGTCCAAAAGTTTGGTGTTATTAGTTTTAGTACCACAATCCAAACTAATATGCAAACCTCCAAATATTTCTAAACCTGTAATGATCAGTTCAGCAAAACAAAATTAACACTTAACTTCATTTGGTACTGTTTAAGCAACTTGTAAATATGGCATGTTTGAATGGTGACAAACAAACAAAAAAAAAACAACTCACCAAACCTTTCTTTTTTTTTCATTTTCTCTTAGTTTCTTTCACTCATTCAATGCAATAGAAGTCATAATCTGCAAGTACTAGTGTAGGGTTTTCTAAATGCTTTTTGTACAGGCTTTAATCTTTATTTACAGCTTTTTGATTTTCAACACTAGAAATTTTAAGCATTTCAGCTGTAGAACTTATGTCTACAAATGAGTTAACAAGTTCTACATATCATTTATTATCATTTACTCTGTGGTAAAAAAGAGGAAAATTGAAAGAAAGATTGCAGATAAATCACAGAATTATTGATTCCTTCAATCAACTTCAGTGAAAAATACAATCAGCTTAAATATTTCAATGTTTCATGAAGATTGTCTATATTTGCATCCATCTCTATGGAGTACTTTGCTGAAAGCAGATCAACAGTTTCTTTATACAAGGAAAGTTGATTTATCAAATAAAAAAGAACACAAAGGCAAACATTTCTACACAGACACATAAAGTGAATTTGATGAGATTCTTATGGTTATCTGTATGCTTAATACATCGTGGAATAAATACTGCCATCTTAGCTGGGTATTTTTTTATTCATTACTCAGTAACTTAAACTCTCTATAAGCATTTCTGTACAAGCTCCTTCAAACTCATTAAAATGACCAAATGACCAAATTTCCTCATCAGAGTCCAACATGGGGGAAAAACAGAGAGGGAAAGTAAACTGCTTGCTCTTATACAGATGTTTGCTCTGCCATGGTACTTCATCTCTATAATGTTCCTATAACACTGCTTTTGTACCCTCAAGAAGATACTTAGGAAGAATGGTTCTCAGAAGTACCTCTTGACCCCTTGCCTGTACAGGCCAGTGTGTATATCCTCCACATGAAAACTAAAGGCTATATAAGTTTTTTACTTTCCAGAGTCGATGAGATGACAATTCCCAAATTACTCCCAGAACTTCACTTGAAGTATTCAAATAACACAGTAATGAAAGATCAGTTAAGATGGAAGAAATGAACAACAACAACAACAAAAGCAATGTCTTAAGTTAAAATCTCAACAGTACGGTGTTTTGGTTTTTGGTTTTTTTTTTGTGAAAAAGCAGAGGGCACAAATTGTCAGAAATTGCTGCTTACATTCCTCAGGGACTCAAAGCAACATGGAAGAGTTAGCTTCAGTTACACACAGAAGAGTTACATACAGAAATGGAATTTATTACAGTTTTTTGGGAATATTTATTTGGGAACGTTGATTACACAGATTCCAATGGGAACCTAAATTATAAATAAATCCTTTATCACACTATTATACTTTCTTACAAGTCTCATAATCCTTCCTATAGAACACCTCATGTCAGGATCTTAGAGTCAAATATTGCATAAGACTTTTTTAGAAAACCCCACATCTATTTGACACAAAGTAATATGATAAATACTACACTGAATAAAATATGTTATGTATAATGTAACTCTTTAAAAAAGAAGATAGGAATAATACATAGGAATTATACATATACAATATACACATAATACATTCCCAAAATTTTATTTAGTTTCTCTAAATGCACACATTTTTGTGTATCTTTGATGATTTTTACTGGTAGATAACATAGGAGGGATTTCTGTTTTCCCTCTATATTTCTAGCTGTGTCATCCAGACCCAAAATTTTATAGCACATAAGCGAACACACTGATCATGATAACTGTGTCTACCTAGAGAAATTAAGGAGATTAAAGGGAGTTACATTTTCAAAACCTTCTTGTGGAACTTTTTTCTGATAAGTTTTCAAACAGCGAGTTCCACCAGTGAAGCAAACAAAATATACTCAAAGTCAGTATAATTGAATTTATGTAATTCTCCAAAAACTTCAGACATGTGCAATTCATAAACAAAGCTTGAAATCTGACCATCTATCATGCTGTCTCAGGTAAAGAAATCTATCAATAGTTTTTTTGTATTGTCTCCTTTGCAGAATATTGGACCCTAGCTACAGTAAATGAGAAGAATATGAAGAACTGATACAATTCCCAACAAATGCTGTCATTTTTGTTTTGATCTAGTATGATGCACACAAATCGCCACTGCATCAGGAGTGTATCCTTACAAAATGTATTCTTCCAGCTTTATAGCAGTCAACCATTATGCTGATACCTGGACAGGACAGAAACCAAACATATTGCTGCTCATAACTCTGGATCCAATCAAGCATTCTTTCCTGCATTTGATGCTATGAGGGTTGTGCCAAGTGATGAAATGTACATCCCGTGGTATCCTCTGAATCAGTATAACTAAAAGATGCATAGCAGTCTTTTGCTACATTAGGTCTTTCAATAGGTGATCACCTGAGGAAAAAAAAAAAACCCTTTGATTAATAATAGACTGATAATTTTGGGAAGGGAAATATCAATAAGTTGCTCTTGTAGTCAATAGAGAGTGATTCTGACACTGTGAAACTCTTTGGATCACTGGGGTATCAACAATAGCAAGTATTTAAAAGGAATGTAAATGAATATATTCAGATAATGAAGAGGAAATTAAATACTTCTTTATTTAATTTTCTAAAACAGCTCTACGAAATATTGTATACTGTAGAACCTTTTCAATTAAACAAACGAACTGCTTTTACTAATCGGAATCAGTAACCACTATAAATTAATAAGACTTAATAATTGTTTGGACATTGTTGCTAGGAAAATAAAGAACCTGAGTAATAAAATATGCTGCCAGCAAAGATTCTGCCTATGTAACAACTGGTTGGACATGGCCTATAGGAGTTGCTCTTGGCTTTTCTTAGTGACTTGAAAAATTCACTAACACCTGACTTTCATGCCTTAATTAGGTAGTGAATGTGAGCAACTATGCTTCACATCTCATGTTTAATAAATCACAGCTGGCTGGATTTTCTGGAGTCCAGAGTGCCAGCTTTTCCTATAGCCTACAGAAATTCATTATGTATTAAATCAGTCATTCTTTCACTGCACTATTTTCATTGGATCCTACTAGATCTTACATACTCTTGCAATTTTTTAATTTTATGTTAAACACATGGTTTATATTTACCTCTTTCTTCTGGCACAAAGGAAGGACCAGTCTACGTTTTGACAAAAAATACTGCTGTTGCTACAAACAAAATAGAACATTGAGGATAGGACTCTGTATCTAACAAACTCTACTGTTAGAGCAAGCTACTGTAGAATAATGAATATGATACTGGGCCACAGACTTAGAAGGTGAAGGAAGACCCAGTGGCTGCAACAAACTGTAGCTCTTCTGTATAACCTGGGACTTTCTGAAGACAGGTATGCTGAATACCATTAGACATAGTAATTTAAGAAAGAAAAATAAAATAAAATAAATCTAATATGTATTTTGCAAAAAAACCTCAAACCCTTAAACCAACAAACAAACAAACCCCCAAACTTATGACTATTTCCAGCTTTTCATGTCTTGAAATTCTACTGCCTAAAATGAGAAAACTGTCTCAAAGGTCCTTGACATTCAAAAACTCCCCCAAATCAACTAATTTCCAAATACTATACATTTTTTTAAATTACAGATTTCCTGTGGATATATCAATAACACCATCTAACTCCAATTCATGGGGAGAAAGCAAGTGCTTCTGCTAAAAGATTCAAGGCAAAAACACAAAACAAATCATTGATTTTCATGCCCTGGGAACTAACCTGACAACTAATTTTTCTTTATGTTCTTATTTTGCCCTGTTTTACAATAAAACAAGAGTGGACTATGCACTCTTTCATTATTTGAAATATTTGTTGACTTCAGGGCATGTAAATTCTTATTTAAGTATACTACTTAAAAACTCGTTGACTTCCAGTCATCCCTTCAGTGCATGTTTTAAAAATATATGCCTTTACTCTGGCTAAAGAAATAGTTCTATATAAAGTAAGCTTTATAGAGATACTCCATAGGCTCATATTTCTGAGTGGATATATATGTGTTGCTCTCACCAAGACCCCATTGGCTTGTATCTTTATTCCTCCCCCTTCCACTTGATATACTTTCAAACGCCTGTTCCTTCCAGCTGTGTCAATTAAGGTTTAGGACCCTCACTATATACTTATTCACAAATAAGCAGAATTTCTGTTCTTTATGGAACACAGATTTGGATATAACCTATATAGAAAACTGGGACTTCACAGTTCACATTATTGCATTTCAGCATCCCACACCAGGATTCTCGCAGAAAAAAGATTTTAGACATTATTCTTTAGCTTAGGGACCTAGGGGACATTTGTCATAGAAACACAGAGAAGAATAATAATAATGAAACCTAAATATTCAAGATGAAACATAAAATTTGGATAATTTATTTCAAGAAAATTAGCTTAACATAATTTCTGGAAAATCCATTGTATTATTATTATTTGAAAGTCCTTGAAAAGGACTGATCTTATGTATTTATTTAGTTATTTGTATAGCGATTCAGGTTTTTCTAGGATTGTTGATGCTTTTCTGAAAAAATAAAAAAAAAAAAAAAAAAAAAAAAAAAAACTCTTTTTTTTGGATAAAGGACTTCATGAAAGCTTTGTGCAACAACTTAATGAGCATTTCCAGTTGATAACACATGCTAAAACATCCCCTTTACTAGAAGTAATATTGGGCACTGAAAACTTCCTAGAAGTTCTACAAGGAAAACAAAGTAGGCACCTGGAGGTAATAAGAAATTACACTGATAGCTGCAACACTGAGTTTTCTGAAGGTGATAGATAATGGACTATGGACTAATGTACAACAAGAATTTGTTGCATGTGAAAAATAAATATGTGCAAATTATTATGTATGTGTTTTTGTACATACAGTTTGGCATACTTATATGCTTCTGTATTAAATAAAGTAGTGGTTGAAGAGCCTGTTATATGCAAAACTATCACTTGGAACTGAAGACTTGATCTTGCAATTGTTCATCAAATAAAAATCCAGTTGATTTCAGGAATCAAACCTTGGAAAAATCTGAAGAGATTTGTGGAATCTGCTACACTATGCAGTAATTTCCAAACAGCTAACTTATTTAAGAAGGTTTCATTTATTAAACTTTTCCATGTAATGCAATATCTAAATCAATTTGAGATCCAGAGCACAGAGACAAAGACTTGAATACAACCCCAATCTTCTGACCTCTGCCATTTCCCCAGGACAAACGTATGGCAAATAAGGTTTTAGCATCTGAAAAATGATCATTTTTCTTGGTGTCTTTGAGACAAAAGGTAATACCAAAGGCAGTAAAGAATCATCAAAACCATCAGTGCTCCTGAAAGAAGCTAAGAAAGAGGGATTTTGATCAATTATTTGCTTAGAGACCTCTTGTGGAACTGTTTCCTCTTGCTTGATTATGCCTGTGTTTAGACAACTCACCTTGAATATTCATTGCAAATAAAGAGACATGCTGATTCACTGAAAAACATATGTTAGTTTTTCATCATTTCTCCTCATTCAGAAAATACATGTACATGACAAAATTTTGACAAAGCATTCAAAATAAAGGGTTTTAAAGAAATAATGGAAATAAGAACAAAGAATATAATAAGAAAATCGGTTTTTCCATCAGGTTATATAAGTAAATATTAGAATAATACGTCATGTACTCATAAAACTAAAAGGCTTAATTTAAGCATTCTTAAGAATTTGAGAATATATGGAAAATACAAGGCCATAAGTAAGTAATAAGCATACATCTGCCCCTTCTCTTTTAGTCCTAAAAGAGGTGATTTATGTTCTGAGCTATTTCTATTTTTCAAAATTTAAAATGGATTATTCATTCAACATTGGCCTTATATGAAAAAATCCATGATCAAGATTTAGATAAGCAAAACTTAAAAATTTTATAGAATATATTACTTGAACTTGGAAAATTACTCCATCCTTATAAATGAAAAAAATAAAAAATCTGCTACTGCAACTATAATCCCTTTGCTTTCAAACATCATGATGATTCTGTCTGATGTAGCACACTCATATTGAATGGGTGAACATTGAATTAAAGAAAGCCAAGGAATGAAAATTTTCAGACACTTCTCAAGATCTTTTGACTATATGAGGATTGGTTACACTTTGAATATATAAGAAAATTAATTTTATTTTTCAGAACATCTCTCAAATATTACAATATTACAGTGATGTACACAGAACTGAAACTTAGGGTGGAAAGTACATGTCTCTTATAGGATATTACTATTATTATTATTATTATTCCTGATGATTGGATTTCAAACTTTTTGGTTGAGCAGAAATATTCTGCAGGATTTATATGTCAGAACAAAACAGCTTGAAAGTTAACTGTTTACAGCAACTAGCCACAAACTAGATACAGAGAATTAGTCACAGGAATTATTCACTGGATGATTGTGAATAATGAGCTAATTTAGGAAAATCACAATCTGTTCATGGACAATTTGTGAGCTGAAGAGAGTTAAAATTCATCAACTAAATTATTTGTTATAAATTATTCACCAAGCTCTAATGAGCACCCAAAAATATGGTTCCTTATCTGAAACTTACTCAAATTATCCAAAGTGCTTCTGTATGTGTATGAAAGCCAGAAATATTCTTTTGTGCACTTTAATATCTCTTGACAGTGTTTTCATTTTACTTATGTTCCAAGCAAAAATATGAAGCACAGAACAATGCAAAACTAAGAGATCATAACAAGGAAGGAAGAAACCCCCTATTTCACATCTAAAAATATTTTCACTGATTTTAACTCAAACTTGTGCTGAAAGTATAGTACACTTTAATTCACTCTTCCGTTATGGTACTTTGCATTGCTGTAGCTCAGCCTTCTGATTCTGAGATATCTAAAAATGAGATAGACTGACTGAAAATGTTACTGGAAAACAAATTTCTATACTATGTATTCCACCAGTGCTAATTCAACTTTCTCATAAAAAGATGCTTCACCTGTTGCTGTCTTTGTTGTTAATAATACTATTTTTGCGATATCTTTTCAATCTCTTACCACCTGAACAGTGAATACATCACTTTTCCCTTTAACCTTGCAACGCTGATGATAAATGTTTCAGTAATTTGTGACTTTTATTTTTATGTGGTGTACAAGGGTTATCAGAGAACAATGACAACACATTATAATAACATTCCTCAATTGCAGTTACATGATCGAGCTAATTGCTAAAAGTGTGTAAGGTGCTTGGTAAAGCACAAGCACAATGTGCTTCTGCACATTGTGTGCAGGTGCAACTGCATCTGCAGTCAGCAGTGAACAAGCACCAAAATGAATAAATATTTTCACTCCAGACTTGACAATTGTTGAAGGCAATTACTGAGTTAAAATTAGTGAAGAGATTTAAATTAATTTTAAATGGAGATGGAAAAATATTTTGGGTGGCAATTGTGGGGTGTTGACCTTGGTTGCCCACTAGGTACCTACCAAGCTTCTCCGTCGTTACTCTTCCTCAGAAGAAATTTTCTCCAAAATAAGGAGAAAAAATCATGGGTCAAGATAAAGACAGATTAACAAAGAAAAAAAAAATCCTTCACATGGAAGTAAAGGAAAAAAAATTCTCTACTTCCCTCCAGCAGGCAACGTCCACCCACTTCATGGGACCAGAACCTCAGTACACACAGCAGTAACTTCAGAAGACAAATGTCTTAGTAACAAATGCTTCCCTCTTCCACTTTTTTCCTTGTACTTGTTGCTGAGCATTATGTCATCCAGCATCTCCCCGGTCAGTTTGTATTGGATGTCCTGATTGTGCCCCATCCCCAGCCTCTTGCTCATTCCCAGTCTAACAGTACTAGGCTGGAGAGAGCGTTGATGCTGTGCCAGCTTGTTGAGGTTTGACCCTGGCCAAATGCCAGGGACCTAAGACATCTGCTTTCTATGCTTTCTCCTGTTGCATTTATGCAGAGGAGAGGAATCAAACTAACACAAACACACTGGACTCATGAGTTGAGATGAGGCAGTGGTGGGGAGGGGACGCACAAAAAACATGAGCAAACAGGTAAGAAACTTAAGTTGCAAAGTGATTTATTAACCAAACAGAGTCGGAGGATAAATGAGAGGTAAAAATAAGCTCTTAAGACACCATTTCTCAGCTCACCCCCCTCCCTCTTTCACACAACCAACAGCTCTGGGGTGGGGGCAAGGTATGGGGCTTTCCCTTTGGTCAGGGTCAGTCCACCAGGGAGAAGAGTCCTCTACTCAGCCATGGGGTCCCTCCCACGAGAGACAGTCCTCTGAGAACTTCTTTGGTGTGGGTCCAATCTCACGAGCAGCAGCCCACNATTGTTTTGATTTCTTCTTAAATATGTTTTCACAGAGGCGTAACTAACATCTCTACTTGGCCCAGGTTTGTCCAGCAGCATGTCCATCATCTTCAGAGCCATCAGAGAGTGGCTCTGGTGGACAGGGTGAAAAACTTCCAGAACCTTCACACAGGACACACAGGAGCCATCTTTGTGCCCCTCCCTACCCACTAGCAAATATTGGGCCAAGCAAAACCACCACACAGCTCTGCTCAACAGTAGCCAAAACTCTGGAGTGTTATCAACACCTTTCTGGGTACAATTGCAAAGCACAGAACTATACAGTGAAGAGGACAAAGTTAACTCCATTCCATCCAGGTGCAACATGGCAATTTATCTTATATAGTTTAAGTCACATAATAGAAGGTCAATTAATTTCATGCAATTTTCTATACGAATAGTATTTTAGCCCAGTCACAATAGGCTTCCATCATATTTAGTGACAAGAAAAAGGCATGTTAAGAGGCTGATTTGTCACAACTATTTTAGATTTATTTTTTTAATATAAGATTAATTCCCTTAAAGAAGGGACACATGGCTCTAGAGTGGATAGAGAAGGACTCTGGATTGATTATCTCAGGTCTAAACATCTAACTTCCAGACACCAATGATAAAGGATATGTGATTCACTATAAGCTGAGACTGCAATTTCCTTAACTCTGTTTCTGTAGTCAGTAGAAAGACAAAAAGGCTCATCTAGAAAATTACTTGAGAGTTTAGCTGATCTAAATAACATCTGAAGATTTTTTCTTCTCTTTTTTGACTTTATGGTAACAGGACTGCAAAACAAGGAGCTTCAGTCATATATAGAAAGTTACAAGAGAAAAATGGGGTATAAACATTAAGCTTAAAGGATCAACCAAATTTCTAAACCTTGCTAAGTGAATGTGGGACTTAGTAACTGAACTTTGACAGCATTTGTGGATTTTTCTTTCTCTGAGATTCCACACACACTTATTTCTCACTTGTTTCTAGTGTTAATTACCTATTAGACTGTTGTGATTTTGTTTCTCATTTAGTTTTTGTTTGTTTCTGGTTTAGTTTTTGTTGGTTGGTTGGCTGGCTGGTTGGTTTTGTTTTATTAAGGAATGATTTAGAGAAGAAAAGAGGTTCACTGAAGCAATTACTAATATACATAGAACTATTCATCTTAGGACATTGATTCTTTCTCAGAGTGAACTTCACATTTAGGCTGCCATACAGCCCTCTGTCTTAGTCTTCTAAATGTATGACTCCAAATACTGAGTTTATTTTCCAAAAACCATCTGTTTTCACTAAAGTAAAGTAGGTATTCTCAAGGTACAACACCTGGCCTATTGAAATCAAAAGTATGCGGATAAAAGCTCTGCTGATGTGTTTACTGTTTACTCAGTATAGCTCAGATTTAGATATCTAAATTTTAGATGTCCAGAATGAAAGCAATCCTACTTTTATTATTTTGTTCTGTATTAATGTTTTGTCAGTACAGACTGGGGACCAACCTGCTGGAAAATAGCTATGTGGTGAAGGACTTGTGCTCCTGGTGGACAACAAGCTGTCCATGAGCCAGCACTGTACTTTGGGGACCAAGAAGGCCAAAGGTTTTCTGTGGTGCATTAGGAAGAGTATTGCCAGCAGTTCAAGGAAGGTGATTCTGTCCCTCTAATCTGCCTGTGTAAGGCCACATCTGGCTGTTTCCAGTTCTGTGTTCAGTGCTGTGTCCAGTTCTGGGCTCCTCAGTACAAGAGAGACATGGAGCTCACGGAGTGGATCCAGTGCAGGGCAACCAAGATGATTTTTGTCTCAGTCCATGAGTTTTCTCACTTTTCTGAGTCTCTCTCCTATCCCATCTGGGGAAAGTGAGCAAGTGCCAGTATTCTTAGCTGCTGGCTGAGGTTAAAGCATGACAAGTTCTCAAAACAAAGGTGAATTTTAATGTCATGATCTGGAACAGGAATTGCCACCCTGGGAAAATGCTAGACCTTTTCAAATGTTCAGATTTCATTGAAACTTTCAAAAATGGTGTCAGAAAAGCTGCAGATATCTTTGTATTGAAATGCAGAAAAACTGGATGAAAAATGGAAACAGAGAGGCAAGATGAAAAACAATGAAAGCATTAGCAAAAATGAAGATCTCTTTCAGAATAAGAAAGACTTTTCACAGTTTTTCAGGAGAGAAAAACAAAACAAAACAAAACAAAAAACCAGGAGAGATGTTTTCCGAGGTCCACGTCTTCTGATTCAGTTTTAATTTTTATTTCTAAGTTAGACATTGAGCAACTAAAGAAGCGAGTTGGCTGGAACTCACATTTATGAAGCTGAGACACACTTTTCACAGATCTATAGCAGATCCAAAGTTGCAGCTGTTGAATCTGGTGTAAAGATACTTAAACCCTTCTAAAGACTGAAAATAAGAGCCTCACTTTCAGTTGCCTCATTTATGCTTTTTTCTATATTTAATTATAAATAATGGTATAAGGAAGGATGAACTTCCAGCTAAGTAACAAAATGAAATAGTAGGAGTGAAAAATTCAATATAAACAACTGCCATATTTTATCTAAGTAAACTAAGTCCAAAAGAAAAAAAAATAGATTTCCATCTCTTGTTTCCGATCTTGAAAATGAGAGTATTGAACACTTCACAAGGGCGTTATACAGGTAAGTGTTCTGTGGCATTCAGATATTATTATGATGGGGTAATATAAAGATAGATAGCTAAAGATTGCAGAATAGAGCATTTCTACTGTAACTGTTCAGTATCACTGTTCCCACCTGGATTCTCCAAAATACGTGTCTGCTAAATTTTATGCTCTCATATGTGCCAAAGATAAATAAATAAGATAAAGCACCTTTCACTGAGTAAACCCTTTATTTAGAATAGCTTAGTGCCTTGCAAGCTTTTACATAAAACTAAAGCAATAATTGTGACCTACAGTTTGCATTTTGTGTCCTACTACTCAGAGATCTACAGTTAGCATCACTATCATTTCCTGTTTAATTAGGAAAGGTGAAGATTTTATGGAAATTATAAGTCAAAAATATTTGATCCATATTTACTCTTTAAATATCAGCAGCATAAATGCAGAATAGCTCAGATGTCAATGTTTTTCACAAAGGCACACAAGGTATGTTCTAAGCAATAAAACTGAAAATTTATATATATATATACACTTAGCTTTCCTAGACAATGACTATTGCAAGATCAACATTATAGTAACTACACTTGTAACTTGACTATTGAGTATCTCATTATACAAGCAATGTTGATTTTTTTTCCCTTAAATTTGTCTAATAAGTTTTGTCATGATAGATTTATTTCAGTAAATCTGACACCAGATAAGCTTATAATGTTCAAGCTGCAGAAACCTTCACCAGTGATAAAATCATTCTTCTCTTTGCTTTAGGATGATGTCTATGTAAATGAACTAAATAAAACTAAACTTTAATTGGAAAAGTTAATTCTTTAATGAAAGAGTAGATGAACTTGTTCACTTTGAGCTCAATTAACACTGTAGAATACAGTTGGACTGATAATACAGCTTTAAAACAATGTGAGAAGGGCACATATACCTTCCAGGTCCTGTGCTGCTAATTATGTATACTACAAAATAAAGGACACACTACAAGCTCTGTAGGTGCAAAATCTACCTCCAAATCTCATTCCTGTAATATCTGTCTATATACCTATTTAAGAATTTTTTTTTCCCTTGTTTGATTGTGGTATTTAAAAACTTTTTTTGTTCTGTCACAGCTGTAAGCAAGCCCACGCTCTTAAGAGGTCCAGCACACACTGAGGTTGTGCAGCCACACAGGCACCTGTGAGAATTTGGACAAGAATTAGTGGGCAGCATGAAAATATGGGCTTACTGAAAGCACATTCAGGTCAATGATTATGAGCTATTAAATTATGTAACCATATTAGGCCTCAGTTCTCTAGCACATTACATAGTTAATCTCACTATCTCCACTGAATTCAAAGGACAGCCATGAATACATGATGTCTCAGTCTTAACCTTGGATTAGTCTTCCTACAAAGTTTTATATCAACTATGCTTTCATGAATATATATCCTCATTTTTACCCTGCCTGTAGTAAAAAGTCAGATGTATCCAGAGCTTAGATTACTCTTCTTTTTTATCCCTAAAAATTTACAATGGGCAAGTTTTGTCAGTATTTGAACATGCGTTGCAGGCCATCGGGCTATTGATTCCTTACATGGATTCTCACCTGGATTCAGCTGGATATCAGATATTTGCAGTGGCTTACCAGTGAAGTCAAGCATTCTAAACAGAATTTACCTTCCTGGTATGACTACCTTTTCCTCCTGCACTTCTCTTTAGATGATGCTGAGTGCAAGTAGCCTATTAAGCAGTAACAAGTCTCCATACCTCCACTGCATCCAGATAAGCACAGGAAAAGTCTGCCCCTTATATCACCTTAGTGAATATGTCCAAATGACATGAAAGAACAGTGTCAGAAAGGGTGAGTGAAGAGAAGTAGTTGCCTACCAGGATAAGTGAATTTCCTAACTCCAACAGTTGTCAATGGGTTGGGCTTTTTGACCTATCACTCAGCATGATCTTTACAAGTCTCCTCAGCAGTAATTTTTAGAAGATTTTCCTCTTTTTCTTCTTCATAAGCTCTCTTAATAATGGTTTCCTTACAGAGCTTTAAATTTACGTGTGGCTTTAGGTGGTGAGTTTTCGAAACATTTGTTGCTAACCTAAGTTCTCATGTTGATTTAAGTAGAAATATAATTAAAACAATAAAGGGACTGCTAAGAAGTCTTAAGATCAGAGTTTTAAAACTCTAAGGAGAGAAGACAGAATTGTGAGTCCCATTACAAACCTTTAACAGGAAAAGTATATCTTTTTGCTTTAAAGAATATATAGACATAAGCACATGCAAAAACACCTCTACTTCTCTAAACTTTCCTTTAAAATCTAAACTGAGTTTGAAAATAAGCAAAATTAACCTATCATGTTCAAAAATCAGACCCTTACAGTTCAGTTTCACCCATTATATTTAAGTGAGGAATGGAAATACCCAAGTTCCTTTACAGTTGATACAAAAGACGTACCACAAAGGGATGAACTAAATCACCAAGTAAAGAAGTTTCTCCACTATTTTAATTGTACTAGAAACCTGGGCCTCTACACATCTAACTTGAATATTTGAAGGTGGCATCCCTCTAATGCTCTATGGGGCTCTAAATTTCACTTTTTTCAGAACTATTTTTAAGTGAATTGGAGGACAAGCAATAAATACCGACAACTAGTTTTTAGTATCTCCAAAATAGCAGGAAGCAAATCTGAGACCCTCAAGGCACTTCCAGGAACTGAAGAGTTATTTTAGCCTTTATGAGAATTGATCCCAGTCTGTCTTGGGGTGATGTTATGATACTTGTATTCCCTATCGTTTGCATATGTGCTTAGATATGTGGTCCTGTAGCTTTAATTGCATCCAGCAGCCGAGAGAAACTGCCGGGCGCGGGTTGTTTTGAAAATCTCCCCCAGGCTTCGTGGCCGAGGAGTGAGGGGGAGGAAGGGACATTGCTTAGTCTGGCTGTGGCCGCGTTCGTGGTTGCTGCTAGGTTTTTTTTTCCCTTCCCTGGGATTTTGGTTTTTCTCTTTTTTTTGTCCCCGTTCTGGATTTTTGCTATTCTGGACTGTTTTCTCTCTCTCGCCTGAGAAACCAAGAAGCCCCCAGAGGACAGTAGACAAGAATTCCCCAGGGAGCCACCGGAGCAACTCCACCCGGCTCTCCGGGGATCCCCGGAGTGGGGGAAGCTGCACCTGAGGAAAAGGACACTAAAGTTCTTCAGTTGTTTACCCAGGTTTAATAATTTGGGTTTGTTTTTTCCCTCTTTCTCCCTTTCCCCTTCCCTTGTGCCTTGCAGGGCACCCTGCATGTGTTATTAAATAAACAGTTGGTTTTGTTTTTCCACTTTCATCCAAGAGGTTCTGTTGTGGTGGGGGAGGGGGTGTCAGAGGCCTTTGCTGGGGGAGGCTTTTATTCAGAGTGTTTCCCGCCTGGAAAATTTGTCACTAACCCGAGACACAGTCATATCAAAAGACCAAATCATCTTTATCAAAAACCGTACCTTGATTATTTGCTTCTTTGCATGCTGAAGCTCTGTCAGCGCTTGAAGGTCCATGTTCCTCCATTTCTTGTCAGATTTAAAAATGTCCAAAGTCATAAGAGATATTTTTTACATACAAGGTTTGTTTAATGCTGTTTAAACTAAGGTCAGTGATTAATGGTAAACCAGTATCCCTGGTAAAACTCCAATAAAATTTAAAGGGAGGAATCTAATATTCTAATATTAACAGGGAAAAAAACCCCACCTCCTCATGTGCCATTGTTCTAAGATATTTGACCTTATGTTTTGCACAATCTAGCAATGGAATAAGGATAAAGAAAACAACTAAAGACAGAGCAGAATATATTAAATATACATTGTAAATGTGGATGCTTCCATCAGCTCCAGCATGGAAGACAACTCTCCTTGAAGATCATAGACTCATTTGTGTTATAAAGGACCTTTAAACGTTGTCTAGTAACCCCCTCTCCTGCAATGAGCAGGGACATCTTTAACTAGATAGGTTTCTCAGAGCCACATACTACCTGACCTTGAATGTTTCCAGGGATGGGGCATCCACCACCTCTTTGGGAAACATGTGTCAGTGTTTTATCAGTCTCATTGTAAAAACAAAAATCTTCCTTATATCTACACTAAATTAACGTTCTTTAAATTTAAAACCATTACCATTTCTCCTACTACAATATTCCCTGCTCAAATTTGTCCCCATCTTTCTTACAGGTTGACTTCAAGTACTGAAATGCCACAATGATGTCTCCCTGGAGCCTTCTCTTGTTTAGGCTGAACAACCCCAACTCAGCCTGTCTTCACAGGAGAGGTGCTCCAGCCCTCTGATTTTCTTTGTGGTCCTCCTCTGGATCCTACATTCACTACACTATTACTGATTTTTTTTTGAATGTTGCAGTAGTACCTCAGGTCAGGCTCTATTTTTCTTATTCAGGGATAAAACAGCAGTTGTAGACAATGCGTTCTGCAAATGGGCCAAATATTAAACAGCTGAATAGGAGATAGATATGAAGACAAATGATCTATACCATACAAGAACAGAGCCCCGGCCTTGGCAGACAGGCAGCATGAGACAGGCCACAGTGGTATTTTGGCAGAGGGCTGGGCCTGGTTAATTTCTGTTTATGCTTAAATGGCTCCCTACAACTAGCCAGTTAATGATAAAGCGATTGCCTCAGTGACAGCAACGTCCAATTGCCAGGCACTATGGGAATTTCAGCCAACTGTATCCTCCCCATGAGTGATGTGAAGCAGCGAGGTCATGAACATATCAAATGTATCTGTGACTAAATGTGCTTCGGCAGCCAAGTCTAGTTAATCTCCATGCTATCAATTCATTTTTAAACCGCAACAAGTGAATGAAATAGGAGCAACCACTTAATATCTGGCAGAGCACATAACAAAAGTGAATTCATGTAGCAGTGGTCAGCACATGGCAGCAGAAAAAGCAGATATCAAGGAGACAATAGCTAGATACGTTTTAAAAAATCAAGAAAAACAAGATTTTACAAATGTACTTTTAGACAGAAATAGCAGCCATTCCCATCTTGCCAATTCAACCTTCCCTCACAACAGTTTTCTTGTCCAGATTTATGTCAATATTATCTTCGTTAATTTGACAAACCTGTGAATTCCACACTGTTAAAAACAGATTTCATTCAAATAGTATATACTAGCCAACAAAAGAGTCTTAGCACAGCAGTGAAGATATTAATTAACGTCTGTTTCCCTATTTTCTTGTGGATTTCCCCCACTCTTTCCAGCCTCTCCTTCAAAATATCTTTTGGCTATCCTTTTCCACTTTTCTCTCTTTTATGAAGATTTTGTCCTTCAGAGCGTCATTTTTACTTCTCTCTCCTTTATCACCATATTAAGTTATATGTCATCTACCTATCATGATGACTCACAAATCTCTTTCCTCAGCCTTGATTTAATTTCCATATTCTATTTCTTGATACATTATCTGGATTGCCCTTTTAATTGTCAAGGCTCACCATTTAAAAACTGAGCTTTTCTCTTTTCCTCAACTGTACACCAATTCATTTTTCCCTGGTCTACTCATAGTAACATACTTTTACAACTAACGTACAAACAGCCAGATGTTTGGTCCATTCTCTTATCTGTTCCTTTCTCCTCTTCAGCCTCCTTAGGGCTCAGCTGGCTCTTTGCTTGCCACACACTGGAAAGAATCCTTCTTTCAGATACCCACAGTTAAAACCAAAAGTGTCTTAAATTTCAGTCTTCTAGGTAATAGTGACAATGTGCCTACAAGTATTACCTGAAAAAATATCCTTTGAAAAGGGTTTTAAACTTATGTATAAGATTCTATATATGATTGAATCTCTAATCTTGTTTTTAAATAATAAATAATGGGTAGCATATCTATTCAATGTATCAATATAATTTTTAGAGTAGGTCTAGGTGTTGAATGGTTCATCCTGACTCTGATATATCTTTACCTCAAATATGCCATTTTATTTCTTCTCCCTCCCTGCCTATTTGTTTATAATTGTGGCAAAAGCTTTTATTTAGAAGGAATAGAGACTCTATTTTTTATCTTTTTTTTTCTTTATAAATGCATGAGTCCTTTAGCAGTTACACCTATTGGTGGTTTTAACACCAGCTGGAAATTAAACTCAAAATAGGCCACTCCCTTCCCCCACCCTTTCTGATAAGAGAGGGACAAAAGCAGAAAGTATGGGTTGAGATAGCAATTTACTGAAAACTAAAAGCAATGGAGCAAGAAATGCACAGTAACAACAGCAATATTGATAACAAAAATGAAGGTGTTTTACCCACAAAAAGGTGTTTACTACCTCAGCTTTGTTCCATGTGGCTGTCAGGACAAAAAGAAGATGGCAGACTCTACCTGTAAGGAGCTCCCTGCAGAGTTTCTTTTACATTACAAGATTGACAAAGAGTGTTTTGTCTTGATGATCTTTAGAAAGTAGATTTTTATATTTTCAAAAGATGTTAATTTTTCTAATCAAGCAACCCTGTCATCCTGTGGGATATAATATAACTTTTGGGTGTTGCGTATAGAAACAAGCAGTACTTCCCAGTGCAGTTCTAATAACTGTAAAGACCTGTAAATCACCTCACAAAAACCTTGGCTACTGTAAAAGATATATAACCTGACTCTTATTCAGGATTTGCATATTCCACGGGTCTACACTTTCTACATTCATTACACATTCTACATTTTTAACAATTGTAAAATAGATTTTTTCTTACATACAGCTAAATTTATCAAGTATTTTGTTTATGACAGCTGTTCTTCTTTGGCCCTGAGAACCCCACAGTGTCTAAATACTTTAAATGTTATTTTATTTTCTTTACAGTTCTGCTTAGTTATGGGCTTCTTTTGATTTCTTGTTCTCCAATATATTGCAGGCAAACTATCCATTTCCCTTTGAGGGAAATGGGTAGTGTGCCATATGGGATCAGGGTGTTAACACTTACCTTTGCGATGAAAAATGAAGCCAGACTTTATTATTCTCTCATTAGCTTTTGTTTTCATCTGTTGTTCACTGAAATGTCTGTACATGCCCTCTGACACAGTTTATTATAATGTGTAGCAAAAAAATTATTAAGAGACACGTGAAAACCTTGGGAATGGATAGGAAGTGGACCTAATAAGACTATTACTAACCTAGACTGTAACATGCTGTTATATCAAATTGTTTACTTGTGGAAAACTGTTGAACTGGTGTGTCTCTCTCTCCCTTACTCTGTTCTTGCAAAGGTCATAATTTTGTCACGGGTGGTTATTCCCCATTCCTTATAAATATGACAGCAATAGAAAAAAAAAAACAAAAAAACCAAAAACCAAAAACCAACCAACCAAAAAAATCCAAACAAAAACAAACAAACAAACAAAACAGTGACTTTATGTGCCTCATTGTTTAACATGATTCAAACTATGAAAGAAAATACGATTCACCTTGACACATTTCAAGTGTTGGCATCACAATAGTTTAGAAAGCAGCAATTATACAATTTAGTTAGTAGGAAAACAAACTAACCATTCTTTAAAAAAAGTCATTACTTCAACATTTGTCCGATCTTAAAATATTAATGATTCACATTTTATCTTAAAATATTAGAATATAGGAAAAAATATGATGTATAGAATGTTAGACTTTTCCTGCTATGTAAAATAATGTGAAACAATACCATTAAGTGATGCATTTTTACTTCCTCGAAATGCAATATCTGCCATTTCAAATTGGGATGATAAAACAATTTGCTTTCATAATTTTATTTCCTGGAAGTATTCAAAATGAGTGTGGTACTTTAAAATACATTTTCTAATGTAATTTTATGTAAGTAATAAAAATTAGACGAAATAGTAATTAAAATACAAAACTTAATTTATTAAAGTTTGGTATTAACTTAATCCATTTGGAGAAAACATTCATTTGCTTGATCTGAACATCTATATACATATCTGTCTCAGGAATTATGTATTTTTTATAAAGTTTTACAAAGGAACTAGTGTGAAACTTAGGACTTCAGTTAAATAAACTATTGATTCTGTACTGTGGTCATAGAGTCACTGTCTGAAGTAACTCATCAGCTGCAAAATTGTTTTTCAAATTACAGGGTTGATGTTGAGATCACCATCTTGAAAGGGCAATTGTTAACACTGTAAACTATGCTCTGAAACAAACTAGATTCTTTAATCGTTGTTCACAGTCATTTGTTTCATAAAAATTGTTATGCTTAAAGTACTTCAGCAAGTCCATAGAGAGGAAAAAAGACACATTTACATGAACACAAATCTAAATATATGAAATATAAACATATATACACAGAGGTATGTATTCTTTTGGCATTTTAAAGCTAGATGTTATCATACTACAACTATTTCAGATTCTTTTCTTGATTTTTTACGTGGGTGTTGACAGTTTGCATGAGACATTCTTAATTGCTTCTTTCTTATTAAGTTGTGAGGAAAATATGATCAAAATTTTTTTTTAAATTCCAGCTTATCAGGCTTGGCTATTTAAAAAGAGGGATAGTGAACAAGTTGCATTAGTAAGAGCCAACAATTCACTTTTCAAGGCAAATTGCATGCTTTCAGAACTGAAAATATTCCCATGAGACTGTCACCTCTGCAAATAGTGAAGTTTAGGCTGATAGGTTTCATGACATTATGTTACATTTTATGAAGTCAAATGCCAAAAATATATTATGCCCAATTAATTCAGTGCTTTGTAGATACAGTAATTTGGAAATGCTTGTGACAACATCTCCTGGCCAGGATACTCAGAAACAGGTTTTTGTCAATATGGCTTGCAGAACTTGTCCCAAAAATCTAGGCTGCAAGATGACATATGAGGAAGTAAAATTTTTACAGGTGACCTTGTGCCTTTGTATTTTGCTTTCAAACTCTTACTTTCACCTATAAAAAGAGTATTAGAAGTATTCTTTCTTTTTTATATAATATTTTAGACCTACACCAGTCTGTTTTAAATGTCTAAAGAGAATGGGAGTATGATGGAAGTATAGATTGTATCAGAACTTTGTGCTTCTGAATGTATGATTTCATACACGCTTCTGGCACAGTTTTTCATGCCCCTTTGAAATGCATACTCCCTCCCTTTCATGCTATCCCTCTTTTTTTCTTTGTTGTTTTGGTTTGCTTTGCTTTTTATCAATTCATAGAATCATAGAATTGTTTGGGTTGGAAGGGACATTAAAGATCATCCAGTTCCAACCCCTGTGCCATGGGCAGGGACACCTTATGGTAGACCAGGTTGCTCAGAGCACCATCTAACCTGGTCTTAATAGTTTATACCAGATCACTTGTCTGACCTAGTTTACCATGTGACACAAAGGTTTTATTTGGTTTTTCTTCTAGGAGAATGGAGTGACAAACCAAGGGACAGTGGGCAACTGGCAATGAACAGCTAAGAAGGGCTGTGTGATTTACTGATAGAAAGTGATGAGGAACTGTGCCATGGGGGAGTACAATAAACATTAAGGAGACAATGTTAAAAAAAAAAAATTCAATTCCAAATCTTTATTAAAAATAGAGTGGCTTGAAAAGATGTAGAATGTCATCAAGGGTTTAATTCTATGTGTGTTGCCTAATTCCACAAAATACACATCAGTAGATTTTTGACAAATATTTGACAATCACTTGCAAAGCAGGACTCTGAACCTTTTGTACAGTCTGAACTGCCACATGAAAGGACATCTGCAGTTTACAGAATACATGATGAACACAGGAATGAAGATGTGAAATAAAAATAATTTCCATGGGACCTATTTTAATATCTTGTTAATTCATATCAATTAACACCATTACTTGCTGAGAATACAAATGACTAATTATAATTTGCTCATGAAGTAATGCATTTCTTTGTGAATTCAGTATGTACCTTTGGCTGCTCTGCATTCTATTGTATTTCTGCTCTAACTTGCAAACAAAACTTCATTTTGTCACCATTTCATTTGATGCAATTCCTCCTTTGCCTTTTATATCATAGAATTAGTCACTTGAAATTCGCCTTGGAATTGCATCTCTTGCTCTGCTGCACACTGTGTAAGAACACCTGTCTTGCCAAGAAAATAATGGTAGTCAAGGGCAATTTTCAGGATGGTGTGACTCTGGTCAATTAGAATAAATTGGAATAAAAAAATAACTAAAAACAAACAAAACAAAAATATAGCCAGTTTAAAGAGATGGTTATGCAACATGTTGGAACACACAACAATTTTAATATTTTTTTTACTTTTGATTCAGTAGTAGATTTAACTATTTATCTGAATTCCTTTATTCATTTTTCTCATCCTTTCTGAGAACACAGAGGAAAGGAAGAGAACTTATATGAGGAAGGAACTGAAAGGGTAGAAATGTAATTGTTTTGCTTTATGGTTCAGCAGGCATCCTCCATTTTACAAAGCCAGGTACAGAGATTAAAATGGCTTCAAATAAATATTGAGATATGACCATGTATTAGAGGTATGCTAAGTTAGCAGTAACCATGTGGTAAATACAAATTGTCTTTCTTTTAAAAAAAATAACATAATAAAACACTCCCTGTGATTCTTTACAAATCTCAATAAATATTATTTTCAGTGAGGTGAGACATATATAGAGAAGTTGTGCCACTTTCCAAGGCACTAAAATTCTCATTCCATTCTCTTAATCATTTTAACACAACACAATTCAGCCATCACTGAAGATCCTAAGAAAGCTAAATACCACTTAGATGAAAAACTGCTAACTATAAGCAAAGTTATGAGTTAACATACTTCTACAATTGAAGCTAATACTTAGGACTCAGCATGATCAGAGTTCAGAGAAAATAATGATATTGAGAGATGAGTCATACTGTCAATAAACAGAGGGCACTCATCAGGCTTTATGCTTGTGGATCCCTCAGCAATATTTGATATTGTGATTGCTAGCTCATTTAAGAAATGTGTCAAATTCAAATGAGAGCATTAATAGTATTTGATTAATTTTTTTTTTTCTTTTTCATCATTATTTGTGTTCATATCATGGAAAAAGCGCTTTAATTTTTTTCTATGCTTTACAATTTTGGTTCTCTCATCATCCAGTGAGGGTACAATATGGTTCTTTCCCACAGGCTCCTTCCCAATGGCTCTCAGAGGCTCTCTTCCAAAAGAAAGTACATGTACAGGTTTTATCAATGTCTTCAGCAAGACAACTGGGAAGTGTCTAAGCCCAGGCCCATGTTGTATACGATGGAGTACATATGAGTTTCAATGTAAATTCAACCAATACTTTGAGATTGCGTTGAACTCTGTTTTCACGTAGTTTTCTCATCTCCTGACTATCCACACTATACAGACATTAGTTTGAGCTCAGTTTGTATGTTAACTTGTATGGACCTTATTCAATATTTCTACTCAGAAGGAAATATGAGACTGACAGTAAGAAGTATGTGGCTTCCTGAATGAAGAACTGAATAAAAGGCAACCTGAAAAATACAGAAATGGAGAGAAGATATTTATAAACCTCACACTGATAGTGAAATCTTGGTTGTTTCAGATACAAAATCACAATTAGTTCAGTGCATTCTTTTCAAAAGACACCTGCATTCCTTGGTGGTCATAACATCCTTCACAATCCATCATTTCTATCTGGATACATGTCTCCATCCTCACCAGCAATATACCTCCTATCCATCCAGCTTCAACCAGTCCAATATATCTTCCTAGCAACACAAACAACAACAAATGATGGGTGTTCTTTTCCCCATTTACACTGCTTTGCACATGACTAAGTCAATTTATAGAAGTTCTTACTGCATTGGTTCTGAGACTAAGACCACAGAAACACAAAACAATTGAGGCTAGAAGGGACTACTGGAGGGTTACTGATGAGATCCCCCCAAAGACTTCTTTTCTCAAGGCTAAACAGCCTCAGCTACCTCAGCATTTCCCCATATGAGAGAGATGCTGGTCTCTTCATCCTCTCTGTGGCCTTTTGCTAGAATCTCTGTATTCCTGTTCTCTGCTGACATTCCCAGAACTGGACTCAATACACCAGGTGTGGCTTCACCAGTTGAGATAAGAGTGAACTTCTTTGTAACAGCTGTGGTCAGTCATGTCCTGCAATATTCCCTGAGTTTTACGGGCTTATGGCTCTGGCTTATCTCCACTGAGCCTTCTTTCATTTTAGGGGTTAATACAGTGAGTCACATTCTACCTCTAGGGGTTTAGTCAGTCACAGGGGCTGCCTCTAATGGGAAGCATGACCTTTTGGCATATCAGCCACTCTTCCCAGTTTTGTGTCATCAACAAACTTGTTGAAGGTACAACTTGTTGCATCATTTATATCAACAAAGATATTAAACAGGACTGGAGCCAGTACTGACTGCTAGGGTACACAACTAGTTACTGGTGTTCAACTAGACTTTATGCCACTGATTACCAGTCTCTGGGTCTGCCCATTCAACCAATTTTCAGCTCATCACTGGATGTCTGCTCATCTAGTCTGTACATCAACAGCTTCTCTATGAGGATCACAAGAGACACAATGACTTAACTATTCTTTTGTTCCTTTATTACAACTTGTGAATGTATTCTTCTTTCCTCTTCTGTGTCCAGTCTAGTCCTTTCTGTACTATAACCCTCTAGGTGCTAGAAGACCATGATTAGATCTTCCTGACCTTTCTTGCATGCAGTCTAATCCAGCTTCCTCCATATCTCCTCATATGAAATATGTTTGAGTTGTCTAAATATCTTGTGCATTGGGGGACTGCAACAAAAGATTATTCTCTAACTAAGACATCACAAATATCAAATAAAGAGAAATAAACTGTTTGCTTGATCTGTAATATATGCTTTTTTTAATATAAGTGGTTGGTTTTCACCACCAAAAGGATGCATTGCTGATTCATGTCTGACTCACAGCATAACAGGACATCCATGTTTAGTCTGTACTGTTACAAGTTATTCTGTCTTACCTGCAGGATTTGGAATTTTTCTTTTCAATCAAGAAAAATGAAGGAAAATAAAAAATCTGAAACAATGTGTAAGTATACTGAAAAACAAGGAAAAGTATGAAACAAATAAAAGAGCAAATTAGGAGATAATCTACTTAATATACATACTAATGAAAACAGAGACTAAAAATGAAAAACACATTGGATGATTCAAGGAAAGGCAAAGAAATACTTGACTGGATTATGTATAGACTCTACTTCCCATTACTGAAAGAAACCGGGGACAAATGAGGGGAAAAATAATGAACTGGAAAAGAGAAGTCTTATTGTCTTTCTACTACTGGAAAAAAGTGATAGAAGATGGAAAAGTAATAAACCATGGAGAAGTTATATTACAATAAAAGAAAAGGCCAAAGTGAAAGACTGGACAACACAATTAGGAGGAAAAAGATAGGAAAAACTTGAGGAAAAGGTAGATGTGACATTCAGATTGCTGCCATATAATGGGTTTGACCTTTAAATTACCGAATTTACATTTTTCTTATCTCTGCATTGTATTTAGTTCTAAGAGAAATTTTACATTTTAAAACGCTTTGATCAATCCATCAAGTTGAGCTATTTATGAATCTAAATAAAAACAACTGTCTTTCTTAAAAGTGTGTATTTCCAAATATGAATGCTGTAACTGCCATCAAGGAGGTTACATGATTCTGAAGTTAGTCATGTGTGTTTCCAAAGAAGGATTTTTTGAGATTTCTCAGAAAAACAGTTTAGATCTCAGTCAATATGGCCCTTATTAAATTACATTGCACACATGCTGAATCTTTGATATCACAATTAGTTAGTCCAAATGTTGTGAAGAATACCAAGGCAGATTATATTATGATTTTATATGCGCTGATGATATATATGATTTTTTTTTTGCTTGTTTTTGTGAATGCAGAGATTAGGAATGCAGCCAGGTAAATTTCTTTATGTTTTTTCTTCTCTTAATTCTCTTCAATAGCACAGAACAAATGAAAAACAAACCTAGAAAATCCTTGGACATTTGGAGGAAAATAACCATGTTAAGAATATATTATGGTTAAACAGTATGGCCTTTGCAGCAAGAAAACTTATGAACCTGCTGGCCTGTGAGTTACAACCTGGTTTGAACTTTACATTACCTTGAAATATTTCTCAGAGAATACAATACTGGTTCTGTACTTTGAGGTGTGGGTTGTAATAAAGTATGCCCATGTAACATTATGCAGTATTGTGTTTCATTCTGTCTAGTAGGGTCTATAAAAGTTAGTTATTCCAAAGAACGTTGCAAACATACTTAAAGACAGTATAGCTTCAAAGAGTGAACCGTTGAGAAAACTTGCTGTAAAAATCAAAGGTTGTCCAAGGTTACAACTGAATTAATTTAGACTCAGTGCCTGAACTGAAGCTTTGAAAGTTCACACTATGTATACATTGCTAGGTTATTTCCTTCTACTTTTCTATGTTAGCAATCAGACTAATATAAGAATTGCTCAATTTCTATCTTGCTTTCTTTAAGTTACATCGCAAGTCTTTCATTCTGCACTCAAGGAAGAAAAAAAAAAAACAGGAAAGAAAAGTAAACGGAGCAAATAAATGTTTAATGTTTTGGCAGTCCCTACTTTCTCTCTTTTCTTTTTAGCATTGTGTTGTATTAACCTTGACTGGATTCCTGACACCTACCCAGATGTTCTCTCACTCCATATCCTTGACTGAACAGGGGAAGAAAAGATTAAAAACTCATGGGTTTAGTTAAACAGAGGGAGATTTCCTTCCACATGGGCACATAATCACATGGACGTATCATCACAAAAACTGACTTAATTTAGAGAAAATTTATTGCCAATTAAAACTGTAGGACAGTAAGAAACAAAGACAAAAGAGAAACAACACCTTCCCGCTACACCTTTTCCAGGCTTAGCTTCACTATTTCTTTCCCAACCCCTCTACCTCCTTCCCTGTGGAAAGTGCTGGCAGGGTGGGGAACTGGGGATCTGGGTCAGGAGCAGTCTGCTGCTGCTTCCTCCTCATATGCTTTGCTTGGTCTAACAGGGGTCCTGCCCGCAGGCAGCAGTCCTTCCGAAAATGTCCAACTGCTCCAGCATGGGATACTCCATGGTCTGTGGGGGAATAACTGCTCCACTTTGATCCTCTCCAGAGGCTGCAGAGGAACGTCTGCTCCAGTGTCTAGAGCACCTTCTCCTCCTTCTCGGACCTTGGTCTCCACAGGGCTCGTTCTCACACATTTCCCCCCACCCCTCACTGCCTTACAGTGTTTTCCCCATTCTCAAATGTGTTTACCCTGAAGTGCCACCACCTTAGCTTGGGGCCATAGGACTCAGCTGTAGCCTGCAGTGGATTTTCTGAAGCTGCCTGGAACTGGCTGCATCCAGCATGGGGCAGCTCTGGCCATCTCTCATGGAGGCCACCTCTGCAGCCCCCCGCTATGAACACTTGGACACCTGCACCCAACACAATCAACAATTACAGTGGTAAAAAAACCACTTTATTAAAATCTAGGAATACAAGATACAATAGGAAACAAAACAGGATATTGGTACTATGATGACAAAGCAGGACAAAAATTGGATTACAGTCAAACTGGATCCTATTGACCTCCAGAGATGAATTTGTTTTATGGTTTTGAAATTCTGTTAAAATAGATCTAATGCAAGGAGTGCACCAATAAAAGTAGCCAGTTAGAGGATAATTAATCAACAAATGGAAATGATAAAATTCATTGCCTTTATCAATTGTGGAGAAATGGCTCG
>VZTX01022112.1:0-42524 GCA_013400915.1 Pardalotus punctatus | reverse complement strand
GGGGCGGCCCTGCGGAGCCGAGCCGCGCTCCGGCCGCTCGGGCTGCTGGCACCGCCGGCACGGGGGGTGCTGGGGCCGGCAGCGGGAACGGGAGCGGGATCGGGAGCGGGAGAGGCGGCGCTGGAGGAGAACCCCTACTACGGGAAGTACCGGCACAAGATCCGGGAGCTGCAGAGGTGGGCCCTGAGGGAGGCGGCAGCGGGAACGGGGTGGGCGGGCTGTGTTTTGCGAAAAGGGCGTGCTAGCGGAGCCCTTTCCTGAAGGAGAGATGATTTTCTGTTTTAGCTTTTCGCCCTCATGAGGAATTCCATTAATTTAGGCCAGTTGCCTTGAAATGCACATGTGGCTGGCACCAGGTCGGTTGAGTGTCGTCTCCCAACGTGGTGTCAGCTTGATAAGAGGTAGTTTTGCAAAGATGAAATTAAAATTTTAAGAATATGGAGCAGTATCATAGTAAACGTTTTAAAAGGCTAGATGATGCTTATCACTCAGCACAGCTCTTCACCTTTGGAAACTGTTGGAGTAGGCAAAGAATATTCCAGCTTCTAGTCTTTCATTGTTTTATAAAGGAGGATTTGAACAGCAAAGGAGTAGGCAGAAGTTGGTCTTATTTTAGGTATAAATCCGTCTGCTCGCAAAGCTGCAATTGGAGCTGCTCATGGAAGAATCATGGTGGTATTATTATTATTGCATCTATTACTACTGCTATGATAAAAGTGGGTTGCCTTACTTAGCAGTATAAATAAATGAAGCAAAAGACTTCATCGATTCAATCATAGAATCACGGAATGGCTTGGGTTGGAAAACACCTTAGAGATCAGCTACTTCCAACCCTCCTGCCATGGGCGCAGACAACTTCCGCTAGGTCAGGTTGCTCAGAGCCCAATCCATCGTGGTCTTGTTGGAATCCAGTGCCAAAAAGAAATCCAAAGCCTTGGGTCATAGGAGATTTCACAGCTTCTTAACTCTGCATTGATTTTTCCTGTTTATTGTCATAATTGAAAGCTTGAAATGACTTAAAAGCAAACTGGAATGTTTTACTTGTATGAATTTATGTCCAGTTGGACAAGGAACAGGGAGCTGGACTTGGATGATCGTTATGAGTCCCTTCCAACTTGAGATGTTCTATTGCTCTGTTGTACTGTTAACAATCCCTTTTCCAATTCAGGTCCAGTCCAGATGTGTTTGAATCCCGTATGGAAAAAAGAAATGAAGTGAAAAAGCAGCCTGTGGGACATTCCAAACAAGGGGAGTTTATCAGATGCATGGAGGAAAAGGCAAGGCCGATTTTCTTTGTAAATCACATACATTAAAGCTGTAATGTTATTTACATGGTATCAGCATAATGTCACAAACTTGCAGCATCCCTACCAGTAGGAGCCCTGGAATTTCAGTCTGATGGCTAAATATATTGTTCTGTATTCCTGTGTATTATTTTGTTATTTTTTAGACTGTAAATTCCCTGCTTAAAGCTTTAATTAGTTCCGGATTAGTTTGGGCAGAGGAGTGACACAATCCTGCATTTATCATTTTTTAGTGAATGCAAGAAAACTGTTCAATAATATTGGATCCAAAATGCATAATAGTTTGTTTTTGACTAATCCTTTCTGGCTTTGAAATTCATAATTCACATGAAGTTGCTAATCTTATTTACTTCACCTAATCAATCACTTATTTTTAAAAAAAATACACTACAGTGATCTTCAAGTGTCTTGAGCTCCCACTCAGCAGATTTTTGTCAGCAGGCATGTTATGTGTGTCTGGGAAGGCAAGTGAATTATTAAAGCATTAGCTATAAAACTAAAGAAGAGTGTTTTCTTGCAGGCAGAAGGCTTGGGCACCAAGACATCAAAGGGAGGATTCACAAAGGATAAGGTAAGGGAAATGAACATAAGTGTTAGGAGGGGACATTGTAGCAAGGCAAGGATGTAGATTAACTTGTATTGCCACAGTCAGCCCTTCAACCAAGAACACTTTGATATAAACCTGTTGTTCCTTATGCTGCATTTGAGTGTAAGATTTTAGTTTACTGTTGGGATCGTGTTCAACCTTAAAACTTCTGGCACTGTGGGTTTTTATTATCCTGTCCTTTCTCTGTGACACCCTGGAGGTTCCTGCCAGTTGGGAGATCTGTTCTGAACAATAAATGGGAAGGGTTTTACAGCATGGAAATACATTTCCAGTGATCAGCCAGCCCTGGGACAGGAGAATTCTCTTTCACATTCTTTTATTTTGGTAAATTCTCAGTATAAATCTGCCAAAGAGCACCTGTTTTAGATGTCTGAAGAGAATAGGCTGCAGCTCCTCTTGCAGCATCAGTAGAGGTCTGCACGACTGGAGCAAAGCATGTACTGTGTCCTGAAAGAATCTATTCTGCCTCAGGGTGTGAATCCACTTCTCAGTGTTTTGCTGCTCTATTTTATTTGGCAATTAAAGGGACTATGTCACACTCCAAATCGAATTAAGTTCCTCTAGGTTGATTTTGTTTTCTGTAATTGCATCCATTCATTCTGTGTTCTTACATGAATCAGAGAACTGCCATCATGCCAGATTCTTCATGCTTTCTCTTGCAGACACTTGATTCGATTCTTAATGTTGAGATGGTGAAAGAAAAATCAGCAGAGGAGATAACACAGGTGATGGATTTAAATGGAATAAATTTTGCTTCATATCTGTGCTTAAGAGTAATCTGCTTGTAAGGGTGGAAATTTTACTTAGACTGAAAAATAAAACACAGCTGTATATTTATAAAAAGCACATTCACATGGGTATCCCTATGAGAAGATGTGGAGAGTTGCCTGAATGTAGCACACACACTCATAGAGGTATTGGTGCTACTTCGTTTATTCTTACTAGACAAGCACTAATATAGACAAAGGCATTGTTTACACAACACACTGGTACATATGATCGGTTACTTGCTTGTGCTCACACACCTACCCTAGTTTGCTATAGGCTGTAAGTTTCTAGCCACAATCTGCTCGCATCAGCTAAAGTTCTGCCCCTGTGGTTTCCATTTCTTGCGTTACTTCCTCTATGTTGCTTACAGTCTTGGCTCTTGTTCCTCTTTATCTCCAGGCAAGAACATTTCAGGGTCGGTCACAAAGGCTGGATTGTGCATGTACATTCCATTTATATGGCCTTGCTCTGCAAGCCACTCTTCTAGAAGAAGATAAAGTTTTCTTCATCTAGATAAGTCCTCCTAGGATGTACTAGGAGGTGCAGGTATGCTGCAGTATTGCCATCCTGCTGTGGTGAAGAAAAACACTATCAGCACAGAGGAGCATTATGCAAAGACTTGTCTTCTGTTGAAAATGTTTTGTATGTTCTTTATAAAAAAAACACCACCACCACCAAAAAAACCCAACCAAAAGTCCTTCGTGTGATTGTTGGGAAAAATGTAAGAAGCAGTTCTGATGGTTAAATACTGAGCCACCTCTGAGCTCACTGCTGATTTCTGGGACCTAGCTGGAATCCATCCTTTGGTACAAGTGTTCAGGAACCTTAGGAGAAGTGTGTTGCTTTAGCAGGAAAGTCAGTCAGGCTTGATTTTAAAATGACTTCTCAAAATGCTTACAAAGGTTAGTTGACATTTTAAAGCATTTAATATTACTGCTAGATGCTGGACTTCAACTGTATCTCATCTTCTTTGTTTCCTACAGATTTGGAATCAGTATTTTTCTGCAAAAGACACGGTTTATGCTGTTATTCCTGTAAGTAGTTCCCCTGTAGTTATGCACTTGAAAAGCCAGCATGCAAAACTTTCCTTTCCAACTGTGATTCTGCTGCTTTTAAAAGGAGTCATTAAAGGGAAATGGGGTTTCAAGAACAAACTTACTTTCTGGGTTGAGTGATTTTATTGCCCCAAACAGAGGCTTTTGTTTCCAAAAATTCATATTCCTCTTTTTCTCACTCAGAGGAGTTTCAATAAGTCAAGGAATTTTTTCTGTACACCTGGATGGAATTTCCAGGCTTATTTTATTACAAGTATCCAATACTCTTTTCAAGGCCCTAGTGTTTATTAAAGTAGCATTTGTATTTTTAGAGTTATTTGCTTTTTCTCAGAGTTGCTTGTTTCTTTCCCCTCTTTCCTGCAGCACAGGCAGCTGCCTCAAGGTTAATGTGGCAGTCCTAGAGCATTTGGCTGGTAACTTGCACATGGCTAAGCACTTATGACTTACTTTCATACATTTGCAATTATTGGCAGCACTGTATTTTGTTGAGATTGCAGGGTGTTTCCTGAGATAAGATCATATTTCTTACTCCTGGTAAGTTTTCCAGATGTTAATTGTTCTTAGTTTGCATTAGGCTGAAGAAGGGTTTTTTCACTTCGGGGATTTCTCTTTATTCTGTTCTTCAGGGTCATTCTGTGATTTCGATCTCTTAAATCTGTCTTTTCACAACTGTGTGTTCCTTTTGTTCTTGAAACCTCATTTAGATCAGGGCTCTGATTTGCAATTGTATTGGGCCCTTTGAGCTGCAACTGAATTCAGTGGGAGGCAGTATTCTAAATGTGTTGTAGGCTCTGAAAACGGCAATGTGGGATTTGAAGTCAAGCAGCTTTGTGTTTCGGCTTTTCCAACATGTGGATGTTGTGAAAATAGTTTGACTGGCACATTTACTGTAGCAGAGGGCCAAAGCCAGGGACTCCAGTTAAAATGATGTAGGTCTTTCATTAGTAGGGCTGGCACTGTGCTTTGGTGCAGGGTTTTAGGAGGAGTGCTGGAAGCTTTTTAAGACTTCAATGCAAACCAGATCCCAGGCACTTTAGGAAGCAGTTCATGGTGTCATCGAGGGGAGAAAAACCCTTTGTCTTTTGCCAGCAGCTTTTTGTTGGCTGGAAGAAAGGCCTTGCATAATCCTCCAGTGCTCAAAAGTACACACGAAGGAATTTCTTGTTGATGAATGGCATATGTTTTCTTTCCTGAACACCTAAGAGTAGATATTAATAAAGTGCTGGGAAGAAGAAAAAATTAGGCAAAAGATTTGGGGAAACACAGAGAACATGTGAATGAGATTGCCAGGTTTCATCAGGGTTGACCAAATAGGGTTGTGGTTTTAATTTAAACCTAAGCAATAAGTATGTTATTGAGTGAATATATGGGCTGCATTTTTATACTGAAGAACAGATGACAATGATGTAGATCCACAATTTGGAGCCAGGGATGTGTTGTCTCACTCAGCTGTTGACACTACATGATGCAGTGGAGCAATTACTGAAAGAGGATGTAATGTAAGCCCGAGGCTTGGGGCCCCCACATTCAAGGAATGAAGCTCTGGATCCAAGGAGTTTGCTGCTGCATCTTCGAGACAGCATTGTGGAAACAGGATAGTGATGACTTTTAGGTAAATAAGAACTAAATGCAGCTTTCCACGCACTCGTTGCCATCTGTCCTCGCAGTGGGACCTTCTCCAGATGGAAGTTGTACCCCGTAAAGGTTAATGAGGGGATTATGAACAAGTCTGCATCCACGTTTGTGTTGTGGAAACTGAACTTCTCTTTCTCCTTCCCCAAAGGCAGACAAGTTTGATTTGATCTGGAAGAGAGCCCAGAACTGTCCATCGGTACGTACGGCAGTGCGTGATTGTAGAGCTGTAATGCATCTTCTGTTCAAAGCCTAATCCATAAACTTTTGACCCTCTTGTGTTCATACCCATTGTATCAGCCTGTTTAGTAAAATCCAGGTGTTCAAATACTTGTCCTAGTGCTCAGAGAAAGCACTGGCTATTCATATGCATGAACCAGTTTGATCTAGATAGAAGAGATGGAGTGTTGAGAAAACAGCAGCACAGAATCTCCCAGGGAATGGAGACTTTACTGTGTTGATGGATTAGTCCTACATACTTCACTTGCCAAGAGCAAGATCAAATGTATTTGTTTTCCCCAGCTACTTGGAGATTGGGAAGTTATTTATAGCCTGAAGTGTGTTTCTGTACAGTGCACTGGCATTCAGTCAGGTATTCTGCATGATTTTCTGCTGCCATGTTGTCCTTTCCCTTGGTGTGGGAAAACGAGCAAGTCTGTAGCCTGTGGAGCTGGATAGGCTGTGAATCTCTAGAGAGAAGATGCTGCCTATTCTGGAGCAGCTGGTGAAATGACAGGATTAAATGCTCTGAATGCTCCTTACCTTATATTTGATAATTTCTGCTGTTAATTTTCTAGGTGAAAACAAAAAAGGTCAGAGTCTAAATGTTCTCCACTGTTCTTTCCTTTTTATGTGTCTCAAAATACTGATAAAAGTATTTGCCCACATACTTGCTAATGAAATAATACTGATAGGGTAATTCTGCTTTATTGTGTGCTTTGAAGTCTGGTTCTTGCTGTCCTGTCATTTCTTGTGGGGCAAAGAAACCCTTTCCTTTGTTGTGGTTCTCTCATTAAAGCATAAATGCTGGAGGCCAGTGTGGCACAGGCATCTGTTCTATGAAAGGGAAAATTGCCTTTTTTTTAAAAAATAATTTCTCTGCAGTTTCTGTATGCTTTGCCAAGAAAAGAAGGCTATGAGTTCTTTGTGGGACAGTGGTCTGGAACAGAATTACACTTCACTTCCCTGATAAATGTTCAGGTGAGTGTTTGAGATAAAAAGTTCAAAATTGACTTAGGATCCAGAAATATATAGTATCAGCATATTGCAATATATAGTATTTGCTAAATAGTTTAACCAACAGGTTGTTTAGCATGACTTGAAAAGAATTATTGTGACAAAAGCTGCCATTAATTATGGGTTAATTAGTACATTCGTTACAGGTAAGTAATTATGGGTATTAAGTCTCTCTAGTGTAAAGGAGAATGAGGTAGAAATTCGGTAGTCTCAAAACATAAGAGCCAAACTCTTTAGAACTGTTTATGCAAGCTACTTAAAATAGTAGATTACAGCAGATGCTGCAAGATGAAATATCTTTCTAAAAGTTGTGGGTTCTTTTAAATGCAAAATGGTCTTTAGTCAAGGAAAAAAACAACTTAACTCTGCAAATCCCTTGTTTTCTGTCAATACCAAGGATAATGAACTTTTAATTAGAACTGACCCTTAAGCTCTGAGAAGTAACCACCTCTTTGGCAGTTAATGCTCAAAGTTTTGTAATCAAGCACCCAAGTCTGCAGTGGAGTGAAGGTTTTTATGGGATACTGACAGGTTTCTTTCTCTCCTTCAGACCCAAGGAGAAACTGCTCCAAGCCAGTTGGTCTTGTACCATTATCCTGAACTGCAGAAGAAGAAAGGGATAGTACTAATGACAGCAGAAATGGACTCCAAGTTCTTGGTAAGAGAAGTCTCTTTGACTTCCTTCATCTTATGCTGCAATTCCTCCTACAGTTTTGAATCAAAAGCAAATGACAGTGAAGCCTTTCAAAGACCCTTTGCCAAAAAAAGGCCTTACTGTCTTTCTTTAACTTAATGTACTTAAGGCTAGAGAAAGCTAGAAGGGAATCATCAGTCTTTGGTGATTTCAGTCCATGCATTCTTTTCTTTTAATTTGGGTATTAAAATTTATTGTTTTAAAAAAGTAAACTTCTGTTTTTCTTGCTAACAGAAGCAAATTTAAATGAAAGCTGTTGCTACCTACAAACAATTTAAAACAGTGTTTTGAAGCTTAATCCTATTTGTCAAAGCAGGAGACTCCAGAGTTGTGTGTTCAGTTTGTGCACACCTGTGCTCTTTCCCTCTGTTTGGGCACACCATTACTGGCATATCTGTCCAGTGCCTGGACTGGTGGCACTGGGGGCTGTAGTGGTGGAACAAAGATGACTAAAATATCCCTGCTCTAACTGACCTCCTTACACCCCTTCTGAAACAATAACTGGAGTAGCTGGTAAGGCTTTTGCCCTGTTGGATCTCAGAGCAAACAATCAATCATTGCAAGTAGGTCAGCTGTAAGAAGGGAAAAATGAGGACTTGGTGCATCTTAGAGTGGGCAGGGATCACAAAAGGCACACTTGACCTCTGAAGCAGATGCACAGCAGGAGAGTTGCTAAAACACGTGGTGCTGAAGTGTTTAAGTAGGTCAGAAACAACAGGGAGGTGGTTTGGTAAGAGATTTGCTAAACTAAGGTGACTTGGAGTTGAGCCATGTGATGAGTAGGACCGTGGCCTTTCTTTCTCAGTGGGACACGGGCGCAGCCCCACCCCAATGGTAACTCTGTTTTCACTCCCAGGTGGTCCATGATGCCCAGTGCTTGGCCAACCAGGTGCAGCTGTTCTATGCCACGGATCGCTCCGAGACCTACGGATTAGTGGAGACCTTTAACCACAGATCCAGTGAATTTAAATACATGTCAGTTATAGCAGAGCTTGAGCAAAGCGGGCTTGGAAGAGAACTGAGACCTGGGCAGGTTTCTGACAAGTCATAGAGCCTGGCCTGGGGGTGAAAGAAGCCAGCAGCAGAGAGAGGGTCCTAGGAGGGATGGTCCTGTGTCTTCTGTTTTACAACTTGGATTTGACTACAGAAAGTGTGGAAACATCCTGGGAGTGTGATAGTCAAGCCTGTGTGGCACTGATGAAAGATGAGCACTTGGGCCATGTGAACAACAGTAACTAACTGCCAAAAAATGGAGCCCAGTACTTCAGTGTAACTTCATCAGAAAAAGTAATTTTCCCTGTCCTGTAACTTCTGCTGCCTGCTGGATTGTGGAAATCTGAAATAAAGTGACAGAAGGGGAACTATGTAATGGGCTGTACTGACATCAGGAAAGAGATGACAACCAATGTTTCTTGTCAGTAAACGCATTTTAAATGCCTTCCACCATTATAATTGCATGGTTCAGTACTTTTTAATCTCTCTGGAATTCACACAGGCTTGTCCATCAAGAGGAAAGAATAGGAGCAATGGTCTAAAACAGATACCTCTTTGTTTCTTTGTGGGGTTTCTTGCACAGATCTATGTTGTGGTCAGAGTTTTTCTCAGGATTAACAAAACAGAGCCAATAGATTTGTTCTGGGAATTTTGTGCTTCTTAATTGATATATTAATCATATTCTATTGCTGTGTTTCTGTTTTTGAGACATTATTTTTGAGCAGTAGGTTATTATGAACATGGGGTTTTTTTTTTGCATATTTTTAATAGTGTAGAGGAATCATTGCCTGTTTCACAGGATTAATTTTTCTCACACTGGCATCCAGTCAGCCAGCTCACAAATGGTATTTGAAGGAGCAAAAAATAACTCTTGTTCCCACTTCAGGAAAGGCACTATCCATAATAAAAGAAGGATGGACTGGCATAGTAACAGAGAGAGTCACCCACCAGCTTGTTTATCAAGTGACAGCTCATGAAAAGAAGTGTCTTGGTATGAACATGCAGAGCCACTTCAACACAGCAGTGTTGGTAAGAGCCTGGCTTTACAGGCTGCAGCAGGTTGGGGGTTTTAAACCTGCCTCCAGCAAAAAAACAAAACATTGACACCTTGAGCTTCTCCTGTTTTCATTCCCAGCAGAGGCAGTGAGCACATCCATGGACCAGGACACACTGCAGCAGTGTGATGTGCAGCCTGTGCATGGGTTACCAGCACTGCCACCACTGCACAGGGGGGACAAGTAAACACAGGACAGCCAGGAGCTTCCAGGAGCAACACTGAAATACTTCCCATGTCTACATCAAACCCCCAGCACTAACTTGTCCTTGGCACTAATTATCTCTGGGCCACATTGCACCCTGTCAGCCTGCTGGTGCTGGCAAGCATTCCCTCCTTTGCCAAAGACAGGGGCCAAGAAGGATCTGCAGTTTGTCTGTCTGTTAGCGGGCACGGCTGGTATCAATTCTCTTCCTTACCCTTAACCACGACCTGATGCGGAGCTGTGATGAATTGCCAAGGTTTCTTACATCGTCTGTTTGCTATCTGTAGTTGTAGGACCCTGTTGATGTAATGCCTACTGTCACTCCATGCTTTCTCAGCCCATTCTTTGCACTACATGGCCTTTAAAAGGATCCTTCCAACCTAGCCCATTCTATGATTTTATGACGTGAACACTTCAGCTGAGCACTAAAGCTACACAGTGCAGTTTTATATTGGAGTCTATTTTGTCACCACCTCTTAGATGTTGGGTGTGAGCTCCTGTCCATCCAGGAAATTGCAGGATGTTTCTAGAAGAGGCACATCTTTTCTTGGTTTGCTGCAAGGAGATGGTCATGCTCCCTGGTAATGTATTTTTGCTTCTGTTCATTGAGTGTATACATATCAGTCTGCATAGCAGGGGAATAATCAATCAGAGGAGGTGTGGATAGGGCTGTGATAATCTGAACAGCAAATCACCTTTATTAAAAAGCATTTCTACTTCTGGTTTATAGTGTTCATGCTCCATTTATCATTTTTCCTTAGCTGATAGAAGGGCTGTTTTGATTAATTATTCACTTTCTGCTTTGAAGAAGTTGAAGTTGCTGCATTCATTTTTAATAGAGCTATAATGTAACATCCCTGGGAGTGAAATCCAAGGCTTCCAAATCTACACCTCAGCCTCTTACTGAGCATTAAAGATCTAAGTCTCAAGTATAAAGCTGTAGTGGTCACTACCTGTCATTTTGAGTGGTGGTGTTTTCAACCTTTCATGTGATTTTTCCTAAGATAAGAACTTTGGCAGGGGGTTAAAAAAGGCAGAAATGGCCAGTGATGAGCCTGAAACTGGGATGAAGACCCATAATAAAAAGGTCCAAGATAAAATCTAGGCCTGATATTCTGCCCCATGGAATGACTGCTGTACGGGGGAGTAATTCAGCTGAAGAACTGGCCCTGTGAACCACCTATGCTGCAGAAACCAGCGGTGATTTGTGGCTGTGTGGCTTCTCCAGTGCCTGGGATGCACTTGTGCATGACCTGTGCTGCCTGGCACAGCCTTGGTGTGGGGTAACCACGGGCATGGATGGGCACTACAAGCTACAGAGTGGACACAGACCCCCGGGGCTGTCTGGCTTTGTGCAAATCAGCAGCTGTGCCAGTTTTAAGCCACTAAAAACTCACATAGAATGTGTAAGATTGGATGCACTTAGGATCTGTGCTGAGCCTAAGGGCTGGTGAAAAATAACACTGTTAGGCTTGACATAGGGAGAGGTGATTGTGGGACTCATGTGCCATCCAGCCACTAGAGGGAAGGTTTGTCTCCTGATTCTGAGCTCTGGGCACACACACAGCTTGCCTGAGCCTGTCTGCTCGGCTTTGTGAACTTTGTGAGCTGTGTGCTGAGAATACTTCAGATGCCCAGGCTGCTCCTGTATGGTCCATAATGAGCAGGGCTGCACTGAGTTCAGCCCACAGTTCCACCAGCCCCATGTCATAGATCCCACAGAAGCTGCCTTGGAGAGGGCAAACATCCTGCAGTAATTTCCCAGCATGTTTTGCTGATAGCCAGTCATTTTTGGGCCAGGATCTTCCCAAGATGGATGTGTCTGGTTTTAGCAGCCCTCAAGTGGGTATGCTCATTGAGGAGAAGGCCAAGACTCTCAGTGGCCCTTGTAAACTTCAGCCCCTGCAGCATTCTGCAGCAAGGATTTGCTGGCTGAACCAGGTGCTGTAGGAGCCCCCTCAGTGCTGGCTGTGGTCTGCCTCCAGCTGGAGGAGAGCACAGGGCTGGGATGTGGCAGGGATTCCTGCCAGGAGTGGTGGAGCAAATTTTGCAGCCAGAAGCTCTTCATTACCAGCATCTCAAACCTCTGGCTTGCCCACCCACCCCTGTCACCCTGGGGAGATAAACCCAGAGCCTGTCCTGCTCCCCAGGGAAGAAGGTGGCAGCCGAAGCAATCAAGGAAGTGTGGATTGAAGGATGATGTTCTTACCCTCACTTAAAATGATGACTCCAGTGCTTTTTCATCTGCGTCTGGCTTTTCTCCCTGTGTCTTAGAAAACGGCAAGACTCCAGTGCCCTCCGACCCATGGCTGAACAAGTTCTCACTCCCTGTCTCCGAGTTTGCACAGGACATGGAGGAGCAGAGTAGGGGAACTGACTGTTCCTGATGCTGCATAGCTGAGGCAAACTTTTCTGGGCACGTCCTTTTCCTCTCTGGGAATAACCAGAGCAAACCCACTGCTCCCTTTGCTGTGTCTTGTGGTGTGCACAGTCATTCAGAGCCTTCAAAGCCCTGCCCAGCAGGATGCTGAAGGGGCTGTGCCAATGCGGTGCTGTGCAGGGCACTGTGTGAGAGCCCAGCGCAGTGGTGGAGGCTGGCAGGGGGCTCACCCAGCCTCCCCCCAGTGCAGCCATGCCCTGACAAGCCTTGTGAAGCTGCATTGCTGCCCTGGGCCTCTTCCTGTGACTGCCCATGAGCTCCGATGGAGCCGCCCAGTGCTTTGGGCTCGCTTCCGTCCCTGCTTCCTTCCCCCCGATAAATTCAGCCATGCACCTGCCTTCAGGAGCGAGGCCAACATTCCCCTCTTCCTTCCTCCAGGGCAGACAAATGCCCTCTTCACAATAACACATCCCTTCTGCCCCAAACCTGTCCCTCGAGCCTTTTCCTCTCTCCCTAGTGACTCCTGCTTCCCTCCCCACAACTGGGGAGGTTTCCAAAACCTCATGCAAAGGGGTAACTCCCTGTGCAGGAGGTGCTGCTCACCACTGCAGACTTATGTGGCTGCAGCTGATGTAACTCCAGCCCTCATGCTGTTCTCCTGGCCCCTCTCCTTTGGCTCCAGACTGCTGAGGGTGGGAGGACCCCATCTCATCCCCAAGTATTTTGGCTCCATCTCTCCTAGATGTAAATCCTGGCTATGAGTTGCCTTTGGGATCTTTGCTATTTGGCCAAGCCTCCTCACTTTTGGATTTCTGCCCATTTTTTGCTGGGATTTGAGTTGAAAGTTTCCTCCTGGCTTGGCATTTGCTGTTGGGAGTTACATCTGCTCCACAGACCTCCACCTCCCACTCGTGAGGTCTGAGGACATTTTGTTTCCTGCATCCCAGGTCCCCAGGATGGAGGGCAGCAGCGTTGCTCAGCCCTTGCTGGGACTTGGGGTGGCTGTAATGAGCATCCAGCATTGGGGATGAGAAAAGACTTTGCCTGAACCTGCTGGAGCCAGGAATCAGGCTGGTTTGCCAGTGACCAGGGAGAGTCTGCTGGATTACTTGAGCTTGATCCTGATTTTAGGGGTGTTACTTTGACCTGAGACTATCTGCAATGACTGTGAGAGATTCACTCATGAGCAGGGCAAGGCTGATGTGGAAAAGGCTCAGCCTGTAGGTCCTATGGAGCATGCACACACAGAGTTGAGCTTTGAGGTTATGGCTGTTGTACTGAATTAACTGATGATGGTGGGAAGCAGTTGGACAGATGAATTTGACAGCTCGTGCTTCTCTCCTGCCTCAGGTGCTGTGCAGGGCACTTCAACCCCAAGGCTTTACCTTTTCTGCAGGTGTGAGACACCTCAGCCAGCCTTCATTGTAGTGTGTGCAGAGCACAGCTGAATCCTGCATGTCCTTGGTGTGTCCTTCTCCTATCACCTGGTTCAGGACCTGCCCTTCAGCCATGTCCCAAATGGGGACAGGCAGAAGAGCAAAGTCCTTCTGGGGTGTGCAAGTTCTGATTCCCTTCAGCTCCACCAGTGAGTTGAAAGTGATGCACCAGTCGCTGCTACCCAATGAAATGGGCCCTACAATGTCTTCTTCACTTCTAATAAGATGCTGCTGCAGGTGCCAGAGAGTTTCTATTGCACCTGCACCAAGCCAGCCTCACAGAGAGAGGGAGGAAAGGAGAGCAAATTCCTTGCAGGGCTGGGCTGAGCTCCCTTCGTGCTCTCTGGTCTGGGAAGCTGCTGGGTAACTTTATTTTTAAAGACTGCCCCTGAACATTGTGACTCAAGAGCAAACCCTGGCATCACCTGCAACTCAGAAGTCGTGTCATGGGGGAAGGAGTCTGGATCCTGCAGAGACACATCCTGCTGGATGCATGGGGTCAGGAGATAAATGCATGCCTGCAGCAGTAGGGGATGCCAGGCAGGGTTCAGGGAATCAAACCCTCATCCTAAACCCTCCAGCTTTATACAAATATGCCCAGCAGCCACATCCTCCTGCCCTCTCAGGCTGCTGGGCTTGTGGTTTCCTTTTCTCACACTCCTCCTTAGCCGACCTTGCCCTGTGCCCCCCTCCCCAGCTCACCCCATCACCTCCACACACTTGGCTTGACTGAGTTTAACACACATGTAAGAAAGCCTAGGAACATGTCCGTCACTAGAACTGTCCCGATGCCAATTTGCAGACATTTCAGTAAAGCCGGAGCATCTTATCTCACTCCAGCTTGAGCCGGGCTCATCCCCCGGGAGCGACACGTCACCGTGCCAGGAAGGGAACCGCGAGTGCCAGGGCCATGCTCTGCAACGCCCATCAGCACCACCCGTGGGGTGCACACCGCTGTTACACCCCCACCCCGGAGTCTGACCCCAAAGCAGATCCTGGCTCCTGCCAAGCCATCCCACGCTGGCTGGCCGCTTCTGCCGGCGCCGAGCGTGCTGGCTCAGGCTTGCCTTTGCTGAGCAGGGTTTAAATACTGCAACGCACTTCAGAACTCACCCCACCTCCGACAGAGACGGAAAGTAAGTGCTCTGTGCAGAGACAGTTTTTCTCTTTTTTTTTTCTTTCCCCTCTCTCTGGCTTTTCTGTTTTGGATGGCATCCAGCTCAGCCTGGCGTGGAAACCCCCGGCAGTTTTTTGTGTGTGTGCAGAGGGGGGGAGGGATGAAGGGAGAGAGACTGTCAAAAGATGGGGGGAGGAGGGGAAAATACTCCGGGATTTCATCTCCTTTCCCCCAGCTCCCTGCTGTCCTGTGAAAGCCGGAGCCAGCCCGCGGCACGGGACTGCACGCCAAGAAGGATCTCAGCATCCAGGAATGGTGCGTGGGTGGGGGTGTGAGTGTGAGTGCCCACCCATAAGCCTGCGAGCCCACGGCGGCGGATGGTAGGGGTGGCAGGCCCTCTTCCAAGCGGGTTTTCCAGGGACAGCTGGAGCTGCCGGCAGGGTCAGGATGTGACATCACTGACCGGAGAAAAACCCTCGGTCCCGGGTTTCTCTAACGAAACCCCAGTGAGCGCTGGAGCGAGGCGGTTCTCGCTGCTGCTGCTGCGATCCCCGAACTGCCAACAGTCCCGAAAGAGAGCCTGGTCGAACTTTTATCTTTCTAATATTTTTTTCTTTCGTTTTCCCTGAGTAAGAGTAGAAAGTGCAGCGGAGGGATTTGAGACTGGAAGCCGCCGTGCCGGGGATGAGGTGAGTCCTGGGGATGTAAAAAGCCAGCACCGCACCCCTGAGGATGCTCCTGGGATGCTTTTAAGCACGAGATGGGCAATACCTGGGTTGGGATTAGCGTGGGAAAGAGCAATTCTTTGCCGAGCCGGACTATGGACGCCTGCAGAAGGCTCTTCCCCTTCCTCTGGGGTGTCCCAGCTCAGCAGCCAGTGTGTAAATACCAGGGAGCCTGTTTCGGGGATGCTGGGCGGGGATCCGTGCAAATGGCCGGCGGTGTGCAGGGAAAGGGGGTCCCTCAGGGGCAGGGGGACAGGCAGGGGAAGGCAGCACACGCGTTTCCCGAACGGGACAGCCCCGACAGCGGCTTTGCCGGTGTCGGAGGGAGGGCGGAAAGTTGCGGGCGGGGGAACTGGGTGAGAGCAAGCGGTGGAGATGTGTTTTCAGCAGCTGGCTTATCTCCTCTCGTCTTCTTCCCCGAGCTCGCAGGCCTGGAGCTCCCGATGTTTGGAATTACGGCTCTGACAACAGAGTAATCACCCTTGGGACTGAAGCAGAGCTGTTGGACATCACCGAGGTCACTGGATACTTCTTTGCAGGGCTCACAGCAAGTTACTGGTAGCAGCATCGAGAGATCTCAGCCCCCAGGAATGAGGTACCCCAAAAAGCCCCCAGCCTCACTGGCTATCACTCCTAAAATGAACTGAACATGCTGCCTGTAACCTGGAGGGATGACGCTTTGCTTTTCTGCTTGGAGGTGGCTTATGTGGCTCAAGAAAAACTTTTCTGGGGCCTTTGGGCCGGGCTGTGGTCCCCAGAGAGCTGCTGCTCTGCTGGTGGTGTGGCACAGAGGCAGGGAAAGGAGCAGGACAGAGCAGGGGGACAGCGGGGGACAGCTGCGGGCAAGCCAGGGTGTAAGTGGTCCGGTTCCTGGAAACCATCAAGGTCCGTTTTTGATGAGCTGGGGATTTCCAAGCACCATGTGAGTTGGGGGAAGCACTAGCACAGCTTCCTGCTGGCAGCTGTGTCCAGCTGAAGTGTGGGTATCTTGAGTCCTGCTCTGCTTCAGACATGGGTGCTCGTGGATGCTCCCATGGGTCTCTGTGGCACCAGGGGAGTTTGCACAAGGAAGGTTTGGCAGCAGGGAGATGCTGCTGAGAGCCCAGAGCTTTTCTGAAGCTCTCCCAGCCCGTGTGCTGGGCCTTGATCCCCCTTCTGGCATCTTGTCTTGGCTCATTTCCTGGTATTTTCCATCGTTTGGGTTATATTTGGGATCAGCAGCCAATAACCCCATTTCTCACGGACAGCCCAGCTGGGGCTTGGCTCCAGCAGGAGGCACAGAGGGAGTGGGGCCAGTGCCCCGGACTCTGCTCCCCAACATCCTCCTTCCGCAGCCCCCGCTTCCTTAGATGATTACGAGGCTGGAAAGGCTAGAAAAGAGGGAATATGCTCCCTTCCCTGGAAGCACCATTTGCCCACAGTCCCTCCCTGGGTTGTGGGTGCAGTGGCTGCAGTTCAAGGGTTGCTTGGGAGAAGCAGCCTCTGTCTTTGGGGCACAAGTCCACCAAGAACTGGTGCTGGTTGCAAAGATGCTCTAGGACAGGCTGAAGTCTAAACTGCATCTGGATTTCTTTGGGGCTTGAAGAGAAGCTCAGAGACAGGGTTGCCAACTCCCCAGACAGGCAGTGAGGCTTCCTAGAGCAGTGAAAAGCCAGCTGTGCCCTGGGGCCAGCAGATTTCTGGGCAGACTGTCCATCTGGAGGCTGTCTGTCTCTCTCAGGGCTCTGGAACGTGGTGGCTGAGCTGATGCAGTCCCATTCCTCCACCTGGGATGGGGCTGGGTGGGACTTTTACACTGAGGAGCAGAGGGGAGAAAAAGGGAATCCCCTAAAGCCGAGAAGCAGTAGATATCTGAGTGCCCCAAAGCCAAGATCCCACAGGGGAAGCCCGAGGGGAATGTGCAGAGCTGGTAGTAATTAACCTACAATTTGTTCTAAGGTGCCTGGAGCTGGACAGGTCTGTGCTCTGCCTCCTCGGCCTCTTCCCAAAGCAGTGGGAGCTGGAGTCTCCCTGTGGATTGCCCATAGTGCTGGACTGGTCGCTGTGCTCCCCAGTGGTCACACAGCCCACGAGGGTTGGAGCATGCTGCCAATGCAGCAGTTTACAGGCAGATGCATCTGCAAGTGTGTCACTGTCTGAGGATGGATCCCAGGAGGATGCACTTGGCACTGGAGCCATGGGAGGTGCTGATGTCAGAGCTTTCCTCACTCCTTACCCTTCACAGTCATTAGTGCTTCCCGGAACACTTGGAAAATGCATTTCCCCCTGAAGCCTTTGCTTTTGCAGCTGTTAATATAAAGGGATACTGGGGAGGGAAATCAGTTTCGAAATTGGGGACACTGAGGCAGGGAGCCTGGGACTATCACTGTGACCATCATCCTGGAGTCTGGCAGTGTGACTGTCTGATCCTTCCTGCTGGGTTTCTGACTAAAGCTTATTGGGGGTCAAAACCAGAGGTTTTTTTTGGTGACCTTGCCCCCATGCCTGCAGGACTGGGGGGAGGAAGCCACCCTCCTGCAGCTCTGCCTGCTCTCTCCCCTTTTGTTTTGTTGTTTCTAAACAGACCTTTCAGAGTTGTTCTTAATTTACAACAAAGCCTTTGCCTTGTTGTGTTCCTCTGTGGTCTTCTAATGAGAAGGAAGGAAGGAAGGAAAAAAGAAAGAAAGAAAATGAAGCTAGTTTAGATAAAAAACAGAACCAACCCTAAAATCTGGAATTAGTGTCTTAGGCTGACCCTGAACTTGCATCCCTCCCATCCAGTTAATTTCTTTTCATTTCTGGGCCTGCCAGCAATCTAGGACATCAGCTTTTTGTGTCTGTGCCTGCTACCTCCCCATCAGCGGCTCTGCCTTGTCCTTGCACAGCTTAACTTGTGCTTGTTTGGTTCCTGCTAAACCCCACTGAGTTTTGCTTCTGCTGCTGCTTTTAAAACCAGGGGCAGGACTGAAGCCAGCAGCTGTCATGGCCAGGGATGGGATTTTGTGGCCACTCAGCTGGGTTTGTAGCCAAGCTCTGCAAAGCCAAAGCTATTTTGGGAGCATGGATGTGGGTGAGCACCAAGTACACCATGGCGTGGATGTCCCATGGGAAATGGCAGTCTCTTTCCTCCCAGAAGCTTTGCTCATCCTCTTCTAACAATCCTTTGTGGGGACACAGGGTGACAGCAGGGAAAGTCTCCAGCTCCACCTGCTTCACTCCTTGTTTGCTCCCAAGCATAGGATGAGGTTTGATTTGAGGGTTTGCAGATGCTTCAGAAAGGGATTTTTGGACCCTCAGAGTGGCAGCACCACACTGTGATGGGAACTGTGGTGTGCAAAAGGGGGTTTGCAACCTTTGCCATGATTCCTCTTGGAAAAGCTTTGATTTTGCATGTTGGAACTGAAGGCAGAGACCTTGGGGCTGCTGCCATGGCACTCACCCAGGCCCTGCCGGCACTGTCTGGGGTGGGATCTGTCGGGTCATGTTGTAGGAAGCTGCTGTCTAAGCTTGTTGGATGGCAGCTCACCCTTAGGATTTCCCAAAACAGGCAGTGCAAGCAGCGATTTGAACTTGGATGGGTCTCCTGCCCTGCCTCAAACCCCAGTGGACCACAGCATGATTTCCAGGAACATGGCAGCCCTGAACATCAGCTGAACTTTGCACCACAGCTAAACCTTGGAAGAGCTCCCATTTTCCAGCTCTTTACATGGATGTGCCCCAAATACTTGGTCAGTGATGGAAGAGCACTGGCTGGGTCGGATGCATAAAGGTGGAAACTAGGAAAATCTGGTTTTGTGTTGGCTGAGGCCCTTTTCCACCAGTTAGACTCAGGTTGTGTCCAGGTCCATTCACAAAGGATTTTGCTTTTCTTCCCAGAAAACAGGGGTGGCTGCTGGGTCTCAGTCTGAGGGGCATCTGAGGCATTGGTGACTTTGCAAAGCCTTTTTGCTCTGAGCTGGTGTGTCCCATCTCAGTGCCCCAGCAAGGGCCAGAGCTGGGATCTCATGTCCTGGTCTGGGCCACCACTGCTCCCATCCTTCCCTCTACGTCAATCTCTCTTGGCAGTGAAAGCTCTGAAGCAAGGTGAAGAAAAAATATTTTCTTTGGCTCAGTGCCTTTCTCTTCTTCTTCAGGTCGTAAATCCCAGGATGTATTTTTGGCTTTGTGTTAAATGTAATTTCTAGAGAACATTTTTCTCCAGTAAAGATTAACAAGGTCTTTTAACGACTTGGTGATGTGGTAGTGGTGCTGACAAAGATCCTGAAAGGAAAACCTCTGCCTGGGGAGCAGAGAGGCTGCAGTGCTGTGCTGGATCCTGCAGTCTCGGGGACAGGTCAGCTCCAAGGACTTGGGCAGAGATAGATTTTGCTTGCCCATTCCCACTCTAACAGATGCATGGTAGGAAAACATCTGGCAGATATTTAGCAGGTTTGTTGCTCTTTTTTTTTTAAATTCAGATGGTGCTGAACCACAAAGCACATTCCCATCTGCCTGATGAGTGAGAGCAGCTTGCAGGGTAACACAGAGATCCAGCTGTGGATGATGTTGGCATACAACTGCAGATGAGTTACAGGTCTGGCTTCAGGAGATGAGATTATTTCCCAGTGAGTAGCTCAGTATTTGCAGAGGACTTGCAGTGTGAGGCACTACAGGAGAACTGGTTTCACTGCTGTCAGTCCCCGCAAGTGACACGTTTGATGGGATGTCACCTGCCAGGGTGGCCACTCATCACCACGGAACAGCCCAGTCTCTGCATGGAAGAATCTGCAAACAGCAATAGCTTCTGAAGCCGAGCAGATGGAGCCAAGGCCAGCAGAAATGGTGACATAGAGAAATGTCTGTTGGCATGGCTGGCCTCGCTGAAATTCCAGGGAAACCTGGCTGCAGGGCCAGGCACTGCTCAGCCCCATCATTCCTACTTTGCACTATGGGCAAAAGCCTGCTCAGTGCCTCATCCCGAGGGTATCCCAGCACTTCCTACATTACTAGATTAGGATCTCTGTTGCAGTAGTTATATATAAATATGTATGTATGTGTGCATACATACTTTTGAAAGTGTTATGCATTAGCAAACTCCCCAGAAGGCTTTTTTTAGAAGTGTTATCAACAGGATATGCCTGAGTATGTGGAATCCAGGAAACCCTGGATAAGGGCTTTTCTTTAGAGCCTCACTGTGCCTGCAGACCCCTGGCCTCCCGTGGGATCCATAAGGACTGCTGTAGCACAGGCCACTCCCTAGGGACAGATAGGAGTCATTACATCGTGCCAGCTCCATCAGTTGGCATTTTGGAGAGATTGTGCTCTTTTTTTGAAGTGGGAAACAAGCTCTTTGCCCTGGTTGGATCCAGTTGCTTGGAGCAGTGGAAGAAAAAAGCATTGAAGAAACATCTCCCAGTCATTGCCCTGAGGCAATAAATGAAGGCAACAGGGATGTGGCCATTAAAATCCCACCCAGCCACATGAGGTGGGGAAGGTCTGCAGATACCCTGGTTTTGAAGTCATACTGCATAACATTGTGTGATGGCTGTGACCCCCTCCATGGGGCAGAAAACACCTGAAAACATAGATTTTCAGGTCTGTTTGTACCTGGGTACAGCAGAGCATGGTGGGGTTTGGTGCCTCTGTGCTGTGAACTGTTAAGGGTGGCAAAGCTCAGGCTCCAGCCTATGGGAAAGGCCATGGTTATGCACTAACGGCATTAGTGCTGGATTTCCCACCCGCACCAGGGTGTGCATCCATGCCAGGGTTTTCCACGTGCTGGCTGTGGTGCAGAAATCCCCTCCAGGCAGATCCTGCAGGCATTTGGGATGATGCTGCTTCCCAGTGATGCCCCCAGGGGTGAGCTTTAAAGAGAAGAGAGTTTCACTTGAGAGATGTTTAGCTGTTCACAAAATAGGATCTGCCTGGGGCTTAGGACTGTGTTTAGAAAACAGAGTTTAAATAGCAAGATTTTGGCTAAAGTTGTCTTTCTAATGATGAATGTGCATCCAAAGTTTGCACCAATCCCTCCTGCTTGTGACTTTGGGTCAGTCACTTCCCTTTTCCATAAATATTTTCCTTCCTTTTTCTTAACTGCTTCTCCATCTCCTCCACTCAGGGGGATGCTGTTGGAGGACTTTCTCTTCCCTAAGCCTCAGCAAGACATTTAGCACAAGGAGGCCTTGGTCTCACATTAACACCACTGGTGATTAGTGCAGGTAACAAAATGCACAATTTCAGCCTGTCCAGGACAGCCTTGGGCGGATGGGATTTCCACTGGATTTCAGAGAGGAAAAGGAAAATACTTCAGCCTTCATCTGTGCTGCTAATCTTGGGCAGGAAGGGGAGAGCTCAGCACTTGGCTGAGCCTGAAGTCACCCGGAGCATCAGCTCCACCACCCCAAGGGCTGCTTGTGCATTGTGTGCATGCCTGGAGAGCTGGCGGCATCCTGGCAATGTTGTTCTGCTGTGCTGGGCTGCGTTTCCCTTCTTCGGATGTGGGTTTTGTTCTTTTAGACAAACACACGAGGCAGAACAACAAAAATAATCCCCCCTTTTCCCACTGATCCTGGCACTGGGGCTGTGTGAACCAGCAGCAAGCTGCGCTCGCAGCGTGGTCCGCGGGACGGGACCTCGCTCGCCAGCCGCTGCTGCAGGATCTGGGGTTATTTGTACTGAGAAGTTCCTGGGAAAGAGATGTTTCCTCTTTGCCAGAAGAGGAAAGGGCCACCAGGTTGGGTCTGCCCGAGCTGGTGAACTCTGCTGATATCATGGCTCTCGTTTTATTGCAGCGGCAGTTGGTAAAAGCCTGGAGGGAAGAGGTTGGCTGGAGCCTTGTGAGCTCCTGGGGTGCTCAGGAGAGAGGAGGGGCTCTGTCTGCCATCAAGCCTTGCATGGGGCACATGTGGCAAAACTCAGCCTCTCCAGTGCCAGGAGCTGCTGTGTGAGGTGGCAGCAGCTGCTCCAGGTTGTTCTGGTGGGTGTGGAGGGGCCAGAAGCTCCAAATTGCTGTCCCCATGTGCTGTCAGAGCAGTAGGGTCAGCCAGCATTCTGGTGTAAACCCCTGCGAGTGTGCCCACACATGCAGCTGGCTTCATGTGTGACTGAAATGTGTCTCTTTCTCCTCCCAGAAACCTCCAGCCCTGAAGACCCCAGCCTTGGGTTTCATGTTGCTCTGAGCCTCATCCCTCACCCTGGCTGGCCTTGCCCACAATGGCCCTGTGTCTCAAGCAAGTCTTCAACAAAGACAAAACGTTTCGCCCCCGAAAGAAGTTTGAGCCAGGCACGCAACGCTTTGAGCTGTACAAGAAAGCCCAGGCGTCCCTCAAGTCTGGGCTGGACCTGAAGGCGGTGGTGCAGCTGCCTCCTGGAGAGAGCATCAACGACTGGATCGCCGTGCACGTGGTGGACTTCTTCAACCGCATCAACCTCATCTATGGCACCATGTCGGAATATTGCACGGAGAGGAGCTGCCCCATCATGTCTGGGGGGCTCAAGTACGAGTACAGGTGGCAGGACGACAGCAAGTACAAGAAGCCGACCAAGCTGTCGGCTCCGCAGTACATGTGCATGCTGATGGACTGGATCGAGATGCTCATTAACAATGAGGACATCTTCCCCACCAGAATAGGTGAGTGTGCCCTGGTTCCTCACTGGGCTTGTAACTGGTGCAGCTTCCCAAGCTGCTGGTGCACCTCAGGGTTGGTATTGATGAAATTTGCGATTCCAAGTACTGTGGCCTTTCCTGTTCCAGGTCTTCCTCCAGTGTCTGTCCAACTTTTTGCTGCAAAGTGAATTTGGGATTTCTCATCTGACTACTAGGGGATGTGGAATACAATGTTTCTGTGCTTGAACTTTTTCTGTGTTTGTGAGAAATGAAGGCTGATAGATCATTAATTTCCTTGCCTTTCCTCAAGAAGTTGAACTGCAGGGCTGGTTAGAGGTGGTCATCACATCCCTGTTCTTCTCTCAACTATCAACTCAGTTTCTTCCTGGTTTTCCACATAGGTTCATGGTCCCAAGGTCCAACCCTTGTCCAGGCTTGCTGCTTCACTCTCCAGCCCCTTTCCATCTCAGCCCTGATTATGCATCACATCATGCTACTTAGCTGCAGCACTGCTTGAGCAGAGATGCCTGTCCTCAGGATGTGGCCTTTCCACTGCCAAGGCCCAGGGTGTATAATACACCTCTTCAAAAAGTTTGGCCTTAAGAGCTTGCAGCAGCTGCCAAAGGCAACACAGCTTGCAGACTAACCCCTCTGCCGCTGACCTGCAATGCTCAGCAGCTGCCAAGGCTGATATTAGCTGCTACTTAGCTGCTTTTTTGTCATTTGGGGAGATGAGTTCAAGGGTAGGAGCTGATGGGTCTTCCAGAGGATCAAGGTCGTGCCTTGGAGTGGTTGTTTTTCATTCAGATGGAACATGAAACTACTTGAATGTAAAAAAAAAAAGATTTAAGGATCATGTGGGGGAAAGGCATGGCTTTGCACGTCTGCTTGACCTTTTTTATTTTGCCAAGCAGACAGAGCTGTATGAAATCAGTGCAGCTTATGATCAAGATTTTCATTAATACGCAGGGAAACATTGAATAAAATGGTCTCTGTGGGATTACTGGCATCACTCTGTGTTGGAGCCCCATTTGGCTGTGCTGTACAAGTAGTTGTGTGTCTTTTTAAGGAAAGTCTCTGGCTCTTGGAGTCTGAGAGTGGTTGTGGATCTCTGCAAGAGGGGAGGCACTGCCTGCAGTCTGGTTGTGCCATACTATTTTGGCTTTGAGATGGGGTGACCGCCCCAGACCCCTGACCTGATCTGGCTGCTCTGGCTTTGCCTGGAGTTAGTGTGGGACAACTCCCTGAAGCCAGGACCTGCGGGCTCTCACTGCCTTCTTCCCATTGCAGGTAGTCTGTGGCAGGCAGCGTAGCACAGTGCCAGATCCTTATGTCAGAGGACAGGCAGGATGCCTTTGGGGTGTGTGGGAGAGGCAGTCCCTCAGAAAGATGGGCTCAGTGGTGTCCGTGCATTCCAGTGGATGGAGAAGGCTGGAAGTGTGTCTGGCTGACAGTGTCAGTGCAGGATACTCTGGGCCAGCAGTCCCAGCTCTGCTGGGGACAGCAAAGTCCCTGTTCATTCTGGCTGAACAGGCTTGCTGCTGCTGAGGGGTGAGATGGCAGCCACATGGAGCAGGGTGAGTCTTCCTCTTCCTGAGGTGGCTTGTCCCCAAGGAGATGATCTGCATGCCATGAAAAGCACAGGAACAGATGTGGATTTACTCTGTTTTCCCTCCAGCCAGAAAGGAGAGTGTCCTGATCCAATTTCATGCCTTTCAGGTGGGATTTGGGATGTGATGCTTCTTGAAAACTGCTCTGGGAAGTAAAGGTGTAGAGGGAGTCTTAACACCGCAGAAAGCAGTGGCAGCCACAGGAGGGACATTGCAGCACCCTCTGCTCTCCCACATCTCTCTCTGAGGTACAAAAGCCTAATACAGTCATGGCCCTGGTGGTTTTCACCTCATTTCTGGCACTTCTCCCTCTGAGTTGTAGCACATCCTGATGTGGGAAGGGATGGCTGATGCCTCTGGTTTCCACTACTCCTTTCATTTCAGTGTGGGGGCAGTTCTGGGTGAGATCCACATGGGTCAAATCCATCTTTTTCTCTTCCAAGGTTATTCCTGGGTTCCCTTTTCCAGGCCCCTTTATTTTAGGACTCTTGCATCCCCTGAATGACTTCAGTCCCTGTGTCAGCATGCCTTGGAGGTTCTGGTCTCACACACATGAAAGGGAACTCAGGCTGAAGTTTCACTCTAAAACACATGAAAGGCTGTTGGGGGAGGCAGGGAGCTGGTGGCACTTTTTTATCAGTGTGCCCCCAGTTATCTGCCTTTCACTGACCTTCCTTTTCACTGGATAATTGCTTGGCAGCTCTGGCATTTCAGAAGATGGAGGTGTTTGGCCAAAGGAAAAGACCTTGGGAAAAGACCCAGGACAAGGGGAATAAGGCTCTAAGAGGACACAGAGGAGATGTGAGTGGTTTTTAGGAGGGGAAAGGAGGTTGATGAGGTGATGAGGGAAAATTACAAATGTCATGCTTTGGAGTTGTGGTGAGGCTCTTGGATGTTAGCAGCAGAGATGGAATTTAGTGTGAAGGTTCATTTCACTTCTGCTTGTGCTGGAGAGATCCCTGGGTACAGCTGCCCACCATCTCAGCGGGTATTTCATGGGCTTTGTGCATCTCAGCTTTCCCTCCCAGCCCCTCTTTGCCATGTGCAGTAAAGCTGTCCCAGCACAAAGATTTCCCTGGCTAAGGCCACCTGACCGCAAACAAAACAGACTCTTCTTTTTCCTAAATTTGTTTTTCTTAGAAACAGCAAGTGTTCCCCAAACTCACTAACGTTGCCTGAGGCTAACCTCAGCATCCTCCTCCATCCAAGAGCTACACAGCCTGAAGCAGCACATGATTCAGCAGGGCTTGCTCGTAGGTTCCTGACAGTTCATGGGTCAGGAGTGGGGGGAAATCTTTAACCCTGGGGTGAGAGGCTCAGCTGGAAATGAGCAGAGATGGTTCACTGGCTTATGGGCTCACAGGGCCCTTAGGCATCACAGGAGAGACCTTGGCTGGGGTAAATGGTCACAGCTCCAGTGACCAGAGCAGAGCTGGGCTGATTTGCACCACTAAAGCATCTGCTCCTTCAGCACATGTCAGAGCTGGGAGGGGAGCAGAATGACAAACACCTTTGGTTTAGCCAAGCTGCGTGATGCAGAGCTTGTGCCAGCTCTGCCGCAGCTTGTGCCGCAGCCCTCGGATGGCACCAGTAGAAAATCCCTATAGTGGAGATTATTAAGAGGTCTGGGAGGGATGCCAAGCCCCCTGCATACCACAGCAAGGGTTGGGGGGAATACTGTGTCTTCCCCATGCCCAGGAAAATCCATCTGCAGGGCTCCATCCCAGTCTAATCCTTTCTCTGGAGTGGGAACCTGTTTGTCAGCCAGTTAAGATGACACAAATCCTTGCATGGGGTGAGCTGTGCCAACCTGATAGCTATAAATCTACAGAAGCAGCAGCTTTCCCAGACAACCCATATAATTTTGTGTGTGCTAGTGCTCTGTTTCCACTCTTCCAACCAATGTATCTGTCCTGAAAAATACATTTGAATGGAGAGTAAGCATTTTTCCCAGGCAGGGAGAAGAATAAATGCTTCTACAGGTGTACACCAGCTGGTAAAACTATATCAGTAGATTTATTCAGTGAGTGGCCACATGAACAAATTATCACGTGGAAAATATCATCTCCTCGTTCTGCCCTGTGGTGTCTGGTTTTAGGGAGCTGCTGCTGAAGAGGAAGGTTGGCTGGATGGGGTTTCCAGGGTCCATGGCTGTGTCTGCACTGGTCAGCCCAGCATCAGGCTGCTGGTTGCACAAGGCCAGGTGTCCTCCATCATGGCTGCTGAAACCTCCCCATTCTTAAATCAGTGCAGACGCAGGGCTTGGAGCAGGCCCAGCGCCGGAAACACCCCGTGCTCTCTGCCAGATTTGCCTGCAGCTCAACAGAGCACCAGCCACAGGAGGTTTTGGAACAGTTCTTGGAAAGCTTTTCAAAACTCAAGCCTGTCATTCAAGCACGGTCCCAAAACAATTATAAAAACCAGAGAAAACCTGGTGTGAAATTATCCGATACTTTCCCGCCATAACAACAGGAGAAAAATGTTCAGAATTCAGCTAATTATTGGTGTTCTCTCAGCTGGCCCTTTTTTACATAATTTCTTTTCCCCTGCTTTTTTTCTTCCAAAATTAATACCACACCAGCTTGCAGCTGCCATCATGCCATTAGTTTTAAACAGGGCTTTAAAGACTTATTTTAAGAAAAATGAATCACCAAACACCACAGTGGCCAAAATGAAATTGAGAAATAACAACTACAATTCATCACAAAGTTCACTGAATTACTGCATTTGCAGAGGAAAAAAATACAATTGCCAAGAAGCAAAATAGCTTCCCAGTACTGATTCATCATGAAAAAATTAAATTGGCTGGTGCACAAGTGTTACAGATAGGAGATGGCAGGAAAGATCCAGGACCCATTGGCAGTCCCTTACTGTAAGCACAGGCACTTTGTTACCTCTCATTTTCATTTCCTTTTACACATGGTTTCCTTATGTTTTCAAGCAATCAGCACAGAGTGAGGAAAACAGATTCCTTGGAGCTTTAAATCATATCTTGGGATTTTCAAGCAAAACATCCAAGACAAACTAAAGGTGCCAGTTCATTTCAGGGCTGTGAGTCACGGTGCTTGGAGTGAAATTGTACCTGCTGTACTTACAGCTTTTGCCCAGGCTTGGAGCAGGGCTAAAGTTCTCTCTTTTCCTGTGCTGTGGATGGCTGCTCTGCTCCACTGCTCCTGGAATTGGCTGTGTCTGCCCTGGTACAGGTGATGTTTCCAGATGCTGGCTGGTCTGTGTGCAGCCTGTGATCAGGGATGGAATAGAAGTGCTGACCTTGTGTGCCTGCTCAGTGTAAAGCTAAACACCTGCGGGGGCCGGATGGGTACGTGGGGCCAGAGTTCCCTGTCCCACGGCTTCCCCTTGCTGGGACGTGCTGGCTGCGGTGCGTGCCTGGCTGCAGGGAGGAGGCACAGCCTGCCCTGGCTGTGTCCCCTCACGTGCTGGAGAGGATGTCACATGCGTTGTCTGCTGGACATCCGCTGCGCCAGCAGCCCTGACCCGGGGCCAGCCGGATTTATGCTGGATCTTTCTGCTGCTCTCAGATGCAGCCTTTACTGCAGAGCCCTTTTCTTTCACCTCTGGGCAAGGGGATGGGGAATTTCTCCAGCTCCTCACCAGCATGGCCAGTGGCTGCTGGGGCTGCTGTGGGGTGCTTTCCAAGTCACTGGAGATTGGCAGCAAGGCACCACTGCTGGCAGAGGCAATCTGCATATCATATCCGCCCTGCTTCCTTCCCGAGGGGAAATGCTTTGATCAGCTGGCACAGAGCCCTGTGCCAGATGCCGGGTCCAGTCAAGGATCCGTAGCCTCTATCAAGGGTCCTGGCGCAGGAGACACACATGGCTGCAGGACAGGGGGAGGAAGCAGGACCCTGCTGTGCTTCCCTGGGCAGGTGTGCAAGCGAGAGGGGTGTTGCAGGGAGAAAGAGTCAGAGCCAGAGCCGAGCGATCCCTGGTCCCAGAGGACCATCGTGGGTTGTGGTGTCCTGACACTGTGGGGAGAAGGGTGACCTGTAGAAATCCAGGCAGCCACCACTACAGCCTGGCCAAGTCTGGAGGGGACGGCCACACACTGACACCTGGTGATGGGCACAAAGAAGGGCAGCTCAGCTGCACCTCCCGGGAGCTTCCGATGCTCCTGGTTTATGTGAAACACAGTGGTCGAGTAGTGCGAAGCTTGGAGGTCCTGGCAGCTTGATGGTATTTTTCCATACATCATTTCCATACATAGGAGTTCTGCAGATCCCATAGCTGCTGATGGCCCTGAGATTTTAATTAGATAACCTTTAAAGATTCTTTTTAACTCAAACTATGCTTTAATTCTGTGATTTATGCTAAATCTCTGTTCTGTGATGCAAAAGCTGCTTTTGGAGGTGTCTCCCCTCTAAGTCTCTCAGCTATCAGCATGTCCATGAGGACTTGCTGGTGACAGATGCATAAGACAAGACAGTTCCTGGCTAACCTTAGGACAAAAGCCATGGAAAGCCACTTGTCACCATCTGCCATGTCTGGAGGTGTCTCATCTGACAGCAGTATCTGCACCATAGATGCTATCAGCTCTGGGAGCCTGAGATCTGTTTGATCTGTTCATGCTCTGATCTTATTTCCTTCTCAGCTCAGGACTGGGTTGAGGGTTGCTGTTTTTCTTCACTATCACTCTTTGCAGTTTGGCAATAAATTCCCAGGGGTGGTTAGGTCTGATTTCTCCTTCACTGCCTGCTTTGTCTGGGGAGGCAGTTGGTGACTGGGGCTGGTGACAAACTGGAGGCAGCAAATGCATTCCTGTCTGTCCCCAGGCACCTTGCTGAGATCCCAGCTGGATCTCTGGTCCCAGGGCCAGGCTGTTCAGAACAGTGTGTATTCCTCAGCCACAGCCCAGAAACATGCATTCACCAGAAATTATTTGCTGCGATGAGCTTTATTTAAAAAAAAATGTTTTCTGACGAGTTCTTCAAAGCTGTTCTGCAGAGACCACCCTAATGGAATGTCTGTGCCCCCAGCTGGGTGATTCCAGCTTGTATTTGCTCCGCAAATCCTCACTCAGTGCAGAAAGCTTCAATGAAGCCACTGATAAAGCTCTGTGTCCCTCCTGACTGCAGGGGAACCTGGAGATCTCTCTGATCCCTGCCTGTGTCAGACTAGAAGGCAAGGAGAGCTCTGTAGCCAGGGCTGCTGGGCAGAAGCAAATCTCTCCAGCACCATCTCTAAGGTGTTGGCATAGGAACAGCCCGGTTGTACTTTGTCAGATGTGAACACCTTTCCTGGAAATCCCTAATGGGATCTGGCAGAGATGGCAGTGAAACAGGTCATGCTGAGGTCCTTGCTTTGGGAGCAGCCCTGGGGCTGCAGTGTGCTCATGGTTATGCAGAGCAGTGGCCACGAATCAGTCTCAAAACTTCTCTGTGTGATGCTGAGCCAAGATCTGTGTCCTCCTCCAATTGGTGGCTGGGACATCCAGATGTGGCATGAGCACAGATGTTTCAGCCCTGCCCACTGCTCCAACACTGTGCATGAAGGAAAGAGAGACTGGGCTGTGCTCAGCGTGACTCTGCTTTAGACCGAAAATAATTTTCACTTAGGAGTTCCAAACCAAACACCTGCCCAGTCCTGACGATTGAAAACAGGCTCCACACATGATGTTGGAATGACGGAACCTTTGCATTCGCCACCCATGGAGGAGAGGGGCTTGGCACTGCTGCTGGGTAAAGAAACTGCCAGGAGCCTTTGGGAAAAACAATTTTAATTGCCTAGCAAGGGTGATGAGAAAGATTCAAAGATAAAATTACCATTTTAAATTTTTTAGCTAAGAGATTTGCTGATGCTTTCCCTGGCGCGAAATGCATGAGCTGGCCATGGTTGAGCAGAGTTTGTTTGGAAGGATTTTCAAGAGGTTATGTGTTGCATTAATAAGAAGCTGAGGGAGGAGGCTGGTACAACCGTGGGAAGGGAGGTTTTTATTTCGTTCCATGTGTATTTGCATTGAATTGCTCTGGGGAGAGGAAGAAGATTCAGGAAAACAAATATCAGTTGTTTCATTCTCCTCCTCACAAAAAGCCCTCCAAAAAGCTCAGTGTTTCAAAGGCATGTTTCCTTTAGAGGTTTACCCCAAGGTTGCTGGTACTGATGGTATCACACCCCTGAGATTTTCACTGTAGCAGTGTATTTTGACAAGGATGGAAATATCCCACACTGTGTCCTTGTGCAGGAAAAGCTGAAAGTATAGAGCCATGTATGGTGGGTCCCATTCTTCACTATCCTATGAGGACATCTCAGGATCATACAGGTGCAGTGAAATTACAACCCAAATGTCATTAAGATGGGCAGTTTTCTTCCTGATTTAATGAGATATTTTATTGAAATAAGGATCAGGAAAAAGGTAGAAACCCCACCCATTTCTGCTGATGCATCAGAAGTGATGTTTGAGGTTGTGAGGAGGAAGAAAAACAGTATGAACCAAGACTTTGGGTTCAGAGGAAGGTATCTTTTCTACTGGGAGGTGTTTTGGTGTTGTTCATGGACTTGGGTAAATACAATTTGACTTACACTGTGCCTGCACAGGCTTGTAGGGGAAAGGCAGGGAGAGAGGGCAGAAGGATCTTCTGCCAGATTACTCTGGATTGAGCCAGATGTGGAGAGTTGTGGCCTCCTCAAATGGATGAGAAATTTTCTCTCCTAGGGCAACTCTCCAAATCCTCAGCCCATGCTGTGTGAAGTTGCTAGTTGGGCAATAAGGGAGTATGTGGGAAGAGCTCGATGGCACACTGCCCCAGTGTAGCTGTCACTCTAGACATTAGCCAAGGGTGTCCTTCCTTGTCATCTATGACTGCCTGTCAAGCAGGACAGAGGCATTTAAATGCTAACTGGGTTTTTTTGGAAATGTTCAAATGGCTTCCAATTTGCTTCTGCTTTGCAGGTGTTCCCTTCCCCAAGCAGTTCCAGCAAGTTTGCACCAAGATCCTCACCCGCCTCTTCCGTGTCTTTGTCCATGTCTACATCCACCACTTTGACAGCATCATCAACATGGGTGCTGAGGCTCACGTCAACACCTGCTACAAGCACTTTTACTACTTCATCAGGGAGTTCAGTCTCATTGACCACCGGGAGCTGGAGCCTTTGGTAAGGATGCCCCTGGGATGGGGAGGTGGACGGTGAGAGTGGTGTGGGCTGGACACAGCACGGGTAGGTTTGGGTTGAGGCTGGACTCTGAGCAGTGCAGTGACCCTCTCTGGACTCTTAGCCACCCTACCTCAGACACACAGTCATGTTTACTGTCTTGGGACCGTCAGCCTTAGTGCTAGGAGAGAGAAATTCTCAGCAGCACCAAGAAAACCATTTACCCTTTCTTAGCCTTTGCTGTCATGTCTGTGAATGTCGGTACCCTCAGGGCCACCACAGGGTACTGTCCCTCCATATGGACTTGGTAGCTCTAGTGCAATTTGCACATCAAAGTGTTCCCAGCCAGTTGTGTCCGCATGGCTTTCAGGAATCAGATTTGAGCCAAAGCCTCTTCTCCACAGTTTTTCTTTTAGCATTCCCTGCTTGAGATCCTGGTGTGAATTACAGTGAGGTTGCAGGGAAGGGAAGCCCTGAGAGGACACACAGCTTTAGGCAACAGTTATCAAGCCACGCTGGAGAGACCTCACTGGAGCTCCCAGTTTCCTTACAGCCTCCCTTGGGAAGCAATTAGCCAGGCAGAAGGGGAGAGTCCTTGAGAAAAGCAGGATTGGTGAGAAGCAGAGGCCAGACAGCCCAGGGCACATAAACTAGAAAATGCACGTAGTTGGTTTGTAAGAGAAGCAAGTTTGTCACAGACAAAGTTGAGTGTGGTCTGGCATAGGGAGGACATGTTGCAGTGGCAGAAGAATTAATAGGAAACCCAGTGGTTTGCATGCTGTGATAAGGGCTGGGTTGCAGAAAAGGCCATATCCAGCAGCAGAGAGTCAGGGAAGACCAAGAGGATATAATCTGAGAAAGAACTGAGGAGAGTCTCAGCTGCTTTCTTAGGATCTGGAGGTGGGGGAGACACCCCTGCCCCTAAGTGCTAAACACTTCACTCCTCTGCTTTCATTTGTCTCAGCCAATTTGCTGCCTATCTGCTCTAATAATGATTTTGGGGGATGGAGAGAGAATGATTTAATCAGGGGAGACTTGAATGACAACAGTATTGACTTTAATTATTTTGTAGAATTCGATTGTGACATACATTATCACAATGGCCCTCAGCTCCAGAAAATGGCAGCTCAGCATCAGTCTGCCCTCTGTCAGTGCTCCTCATGACAAACCTCTTCAGCATTGCTATACAGTCCATAATAGTATCATCCCCTTGGACTGCTGCTTGCTAATGTAAATAATTAACCCCTGGGAGCCAAAGCAGAGGCTGACATTGCTAAATAGGCTTTCAATGCCAGTGACTCACATGCAACATGAGATGATTGATGGGTCTGCATGAATCTAAGGTGAACAGATTTTTTCCCTGTGATGCAGCCAGTGTTAAACTACAAGGAAATGAGACACATTTGCCCCTGGTCTATCTGTGTCTCATTGCCTGGCATCCAAGCCTCAAGCAGACCCAACCACAGGGTTGAGAGGAAGGGCCAAGGAGGAAGGGCCTCCTTCCCTCAGGCAGTGAGTTGCTGTAGATGTGTATGAGTGTCCTGCAACCATGCTGCTTCATGAGCCCAGACCACTGTCCTAACCTTGCATTTAGTTAGTCCCCAAAAATCCCATGATAGACTTCTAAGCTTTCCTCTGGCTGAATCTCCCTTTGCTGCTTCAATTTCCCTTTTGTCAAACTTCTGTGGGATGTGATTTCTTAGCAGCAAATCTTGGGAAATGAGAATGAGATCCTTTGTATGGCAGAACTAGCAAAAGGCAGTGATTCACTCTGTTAATAAATCAAGGAACCTGGGGGCAGAGAGAAGCCATGCACTTGTGTCTTTGATGAGGGCAGGTCGTGGTGCTGGGCTGAAGCGCTGGCAGGGGTCCAGCTGGTTACACACTACAGCAGAGCTGTGGGGATTTCCTGAATGTGAGGAACGTCTTGGACATTTGGGACTGGTCTGAGGAGCTCACTGGTGACTTATCAGCCCACTAGTCACTGCAATCCCTCCTGTTCATGGCTGCTTTTGTGCCTGGTGTTGTGCTAGTGGGGTGGGCTCAAGGCTGTTGCAAGAGGATGTTCACAGTGCTCTCACCCTCTTCTTTTCCTTCCAAGATATTTGCAAACATTTCCTGTTTGCAATGTGATTTTGTAGCAGAGCATCAACTTTTTATTTGATGGCCAGGTTCTGCCCTTGAGTGATTTTTCATGTTATTCCTACAGAAAAGTGCTCTCTTTGCTACTGTTCCCAATGGATTTGAAAAACAAAGTCCTCAGCACTGAAGAACAGAGCTTGCTGCTTCTGTCTCCCTTGGTTATATCACTAAAGGGCCTTTTATAGGGTTACTCAAGGGTCATCCCACATTCCTAGTTCTTTTTTTTTGAGTTGCATTCTTTTTCTCCACAGACCAGTCCTACTTCAGATCTATTTTAGGAGAACATTTTAATGGGTAAACCTTCTTTTAGGGTGCATGAAGGGATCTGTGGGCACACACAGATTCACAAGCCACGAACCTGATGAGCCAGAATCACACTTCCCTCACTGCAGGATTTACAAGATATTAATTAAGCCTTTTAAGACAAGGACCAATACCATCTTCCTCCAGCTGAAAGCTGGACACCTTCCTAATGTAGCTGGCATGATGCCATTCTGGCTAAAGAAAACAGTCTGTTATCCTAAAGAGAGCTTGGTCTCGCTGGAGGTTTCCTGTGGCCTGTTATTAGCGCTTATTTGCATTGCATCCCTTGCTGAAGCCACAGGTCCTCTGGTTGAGCTGTGGTCAGCTCCTGGAGCGAGAACTGGGAGCAGCTCCATGTCCCATCTCCCAAGGCAGCTGCAAAGAGAGGCTCTGAGAGTGGCATCACCTTGTCTGGTGGCTCTGCAGCTGAGCCAGGAGCAGGACCTTCCTCTTTCAACATCTCAGCCAAAGCTCTTTCCTTGGACTGCTCTCAAGGCTAGTGCACAGCCAAAATAACCTTGTGCCATAGAGACTGGGGAGAGTGCCAGGATGGAGCTGCTGAGGCAGCTGAGTTCCCAGGAGGGCTGTCCTGGGAAATAGAAAAATGCTTCCCGAGACTCCCACGGTTGCTTCCATGGGTTGGTTTTGGATACCTCCCAAACTGCCTGACACGTCATGCTACTCAAACCTGTCTTTTGCACTTATTGTTTCTTTCTTTTCTCTCCCCCTTCAATGCAGAAAGAAATGACAGAACGAATTTGCCACTGAAGTCTTCTGGCAGGTGAACTCAGCTGGCTCATTCAGAGTCCAGTGGGACAAGACGCCTCTTCCCAAGGACTTGCTCTGGGCATTCCAACTCACTGAACTATGAACACTTGAAGAGCCTCTTCAGGCTAGGGCTGAATCCTAAGTTTTCCAAGAACCGCTGGACAGATTTTTCTTCTTTTTTTAATACATCCCAGTCTCTGTTGTATGGTTCCTGTTTTAGAAAGCCACTGACTTACTGGAGAACAAGGCAAGTCTGGTTTACTTTTGCACACTCGGATTTCTAAGACACAGTCCCATGTCTGATATCAAATTTTCAGCAATCTTTCCTCTTGTTTTGTCCTCAGCTATATTGATCTCCAAATGTTTTATTAGCAATTCCTGCCTGTGAGCAGGTGTGACCTTGGCTTCCAGGTAATTCCTGTTGCCTTTCCCACATGCAGTGGGTTTGTGATAACACCTGAGATCAACCCTGCAAAGCTGGTGGCATTTCATCCCACTGCTTTCACATGTCTAGTTGTTGATGTGCTGTTTTTAACCATGAGCTATGAATGTCTCCTTCTGCCCTAATTCATGCTTTACCAAAGGGATCACTTTTCCCTTCAAGGGATTTTTCACATTTGGAGGAGGGGACTTGATGATGTTCTAAGATGCATCAAACACTGCTTGGACTAACGGCAAGTGGCCCCAGACTGAGGATGTGAACTAGGTCACTATTCAGTGTGATCAGCACAGTCTACCTGAGAAAGTCTCAGAAACTGATGGAAAGAAACATTTTCAACATATCAGCATTTCCTGATACGTTGTCTTGGCTCAAGATGCTGGCTGTAGAAATTGTTGGCTTCCATTACCCAACCTTACAGCAGGTAAAGAAGGACTCCTAAGAGACATCTCCTCTACTCTGTTCTTGAGGTCCCCTTCCAACCCAATATTATTCTGTGATTCTTAAATCTTTTTGACCATCTGCAAGCATACTATTGCTACCTGGTCTGTGCCATTACTCCCCTGAAATGTGTCATGTCTCAAAATTTCCTCCTTTTCTGCTTGCAGTGCCTGATACTTAGTGTTGTGTTCCCTGTGCCATTTTAATTGTGACAAAAATATTTTTCTTTTTTTACTGGTTTGGGGGAGTGAAAATCAATTTGTCTGAGCCACAGAATTGTTACATTTGTGTTTCCTGCTCTTTTTCTGGGAAAGTTTTCTATATCTGACACAGATAATATTTATAATCTGGGGTTTGCCCATTTTTGGGGTAGGGAGTGGGTGTGGCTAGAAAATGTAAATATTTAGGCCAACATTAAAGTGCACAAGTGAATTTTTAGTGCTCAAAGCACTTATTTTGTTGTGAAAAGCTATTTTTTTTAACTCTTGTGTACCAGATGTATATTTTTACATGGAAATAAAACAGAGCAAAATGGACACAAAATCACCTGATACATCATTCCAATATTTTCTGTGTAAAATAAAAAGAGTCCAGACACACTTGTTCTGTTACTAATTAAAGAAAGACTAATAAGCCTGTGTACTTCATTCTTCCCTGATTCATCAGTATTTAGACAGGCCTAACCTGAGTGCCTCCCAGCCTGGAGAGTTTAATGCCTGAGCACAGCAGAGATATTTAAGAAGCAGAAAGTGCCGAGAAGTCAGACTTCTTTCAGGAGGCTGAAGAGTGCGTGTGAAGCTCCAACTTCCCAAGAGCTTCAACAAACATCCCTGAGAACCCTGGGATACCTTAAATATGCACATATCACTTGTTAGCCCCAGCTCCTCAAATGAGTCATCTGCTCAGCTGCCTGCCAGGTGTTTGGGACTCATCTGTCCCTAAGCAGAATTCCTTGGTTTTTCGGATGAAGGGCAGATGTACTACTGCCAGCATTTCATTTTTTGTCTCTGCAGCCAACATTTCCTTTGGGACTGAACAAAACGCTGTGGTGCTGGTCACCAGGTCAGATAGAGGCTGGCATGAGACAGACTGTGCTAGGCAATATCTGCAGACATTGAGGAATTTAGGAATAGCTTTGGATGGGAGAAAAAGGGCTTTGTGGAACATATTGGCTGCTGTCCCAGTGCCACAGGGATAGGACATGGAGAGGGCTTGGGCTCAGCCAGTGAAGCAAACTGCCTTTGGCCAAGCATAGGCAGGGATCAAGGCTGACCTACCCTGGCAGGAGCCCCACTGGCAGCCCAGTGGGGTTGGGACATGGGATGGTGGTGGCGGGTTTGCTGGTCTGAGTGGTGGCTCCTGGGTTTAAACCTGCCCAAGCTAAGGCTGCACAGTCTTGGATAAATGCTCACAATAACTAATGGCATGACCTAGGCTGAGATATTCCTCCTCTCATGGTGAAAGTTTGTAAAATGTAAGAGAAGGCTTGGGAAGAGTGAAAAAGGAGACAATTAGAACCTGTTGTTTCCAAGGGTTCAAATTCTGTCCACACTGGAAGAGTACCATGAATCTGCTCAGGATCAGAAAAGGATGAGATGTGTTAATAACACTAAGTTAGGTTAATAATACTTATAACACTGACAATTCCATGTTCATTCTTTTGTAACTGAGCTAATATGACTCAAAAGACTTTCACCACTAGCAACAAGAGTGCTTCTTTTCCACGTGTGCAACTTTTACTTTCTGGGGAGTGATAGCTTTGCTAACACAGCCTGGTCAGCCGGGTTCCCTGGGAAAGGAAGGACAAACGACTCGTAAATGTCAACAAAACCCTGAAGCAAGAGTGCAGCATTCAGGTCCCTGTTGTAAAGAGATCCTGAGTCAGAGCTAAAATGCCATGTCTGCATGGAGAACAGTGCACCATGAGGTCTTTCACACAAGAGAATTTCCTGCTGTGAAGGTGGCTGTGGGCGAAACAAAAGCATGGTCTGCCTGCAACTTTCGTGAAGGAACAAGTGGAACACAATCCATTCATCTCCAATGAGGCACCTTACATTTATGCTTTGGAGATTCCACATGATGTCATTGACACCCATAGGGTAGGACTCACTGCCTGTGTAGTCACTCCATGATGGCCACACTTTGCCTGCCCCATCATCTCCAGTCTCTCCCAATGCCTGATCTCACCCAACCTTTCACCCATCCAAGCTGGCTCACCAATGGGGCCAGCCGCAGGTTCCTGGGCAGCAGCAAGGACAACTGGAATAGCACTGTTCAGATTATACCCGTTGGATACTGAGTACAGCAGCTCCACAACTGCTGCTCTTAAAAGTATTTGGCACTTATTCTCCAAAATCATGTGTTTTGTGGAAAACTTGAAGGAATTTTGGGACTTTGTAGGAATCCTGGATTGTAGGGCTTTTCTTGCAGAACAGTTGGGTCCGGGTGCTGTCTGCTGGACACAGGTTACTCCATATTTAGCAACCTCCTGCCAGGTACAATAATCATGAGGAAAGAGGATCCATATTTTCAGGATTCTTCAACTTGTACAACTCTTCAGCCTGTGTTAAAAAGGAGAAGCTTCACTGCCATTTGGGTAATCCTCCAGCAGCAATCTGCTGGGTATTACCGCTCTCTGATGCAAAAATAAATACCTAAATAGATCAGAAACACAATGAGATGAAAATGGGATTCTGCATTTGAAAATGTTACAACTCAGAGGGAAAAGCATCTTCCCACTTCTGTTTCTAGCAGTGACAACAATTTTCTCCCCAAGAGACCCTTTTTGTGCTATGACTTACAAATTCATTAAAACTCACAAACACTTTTATATTACACTATCTTGTAACAAGCCCATAGCAATAGAAGGATTAAAGAAGCTCCTCCTGCACAAGCAGGAAAGAGAATACTCTGAGAGCCTCCCTCTTTGGTGCTGATCACTTGTACAGCAGCACTTCTCATGTCTGAAGAACCCACTTGGGTAGGATGAAATTATCAACCCTCACTTGTCAAATGGACTTTCTGAGAGTGTTTCTCATCGCTGGCCCCAAGACTTTTATCTGTGTACAAATACTGCCTAAACCACTAGAGAGCTCAGACAGATGTAGCATGTAGAGTGTCATCGGATAAATCTGCAGCATCCAGAAAATTGGCCAAAGAGGTTGTTACTCATCTGGGTAATACCCCAGGGAACCCAAGGGCATGAGACAGCTTAGCCATGTTCATTCTAATAGGAATATATCATCAAAACACCACGTGTAACATCACCAGATCTCACCCCTCTTTGCCCAGGGAGGAACTGTTGAGGATGAAATGCAATCTGCACTGGTAGAAGTCACGGCTGCAGCTGAGAAGCTGCTTGGGGTAGATGGGGCAGTTCAGGGGTGTGCAGTAACAGCCTCCAATGATCAGCTTGTTCAGTGCACACAAGCATTTTTTCTGCTTGTTTCCAGAAGGTTTGGTTTGTTACTCTCCAGAAGGCCACATGTTCTCCAGGTCCCACATTACTCTCCATTAAATAGAGTCTGTTCAGGATTTCTGTCTCAGTGGACAGTGGGGTGGCACTGTGTGAGGCTGCGAGTACTCCTCATGCATTTGGCTACAGGAAAAGCAGGTTTCAGCCTGGCTTTCACATCCACATGGAAATTTTAATACCCATTTAGAGAATTTTTCCTTGTCTCCTGATGTGACCAGCTTTGTCAGATGAACACTGAAACATGGTTTCTAGGGGTCAAGATATCCCATGCTACTGATACACTGCACATGAATCATAAGTTTTTCTGCAAGAAACAGGGCTTTCTCTTTTCCTGGTGTTCTTTAGGGGGCGGTGTGGGGGTGAAGAACGGACATTCACAACAAAGGAATGGCACAGAAGCTTGATCCTGGCAAATGTCATTGCATTAGCTCTCCCTGGGTTTAATTGCCTAAATTTTCAGAGAAACTGAGCCTGTACAAATTCCTTGAACAGCAGAGGGAACAGTACATGCTGTGTGTCCTGAAAATCAGAATAGATTGCAGGTGCTTAAATATAGATTCAGGTGCTTGTCTGTGGGCAGATAAGAGCAGAAGAATTCTAGTCAAGGCTTGAAATAATTTCAGTAGTAAAACACAGGCCTGAAAACTGCAATCCATTTGTAACACTGCTAAATCAAAACTAGTTTTGGTAATTACTTATTTTTTTGCCTAACAGCCAACACAGATGGCTCCTTCTCTGCTGCAAGCTCCACGGCTAAAAAGCAGCCATGCACTTGAAAAGCTATTAAAAAATAAAAGGAAAAGTCATGTGGAAGAACGACTTATTGTCACTAATGAGCTAATTATACTGCTTGAGGAGGTGCTTTCTTCTTCACTCTTCATGGGACTTGCCCCTGAAACACTAGCATAAACATTTCCCAGAAATACCATGCCTATTCTATTAAAAGCAACAAAATGAAAACCAAAATATTTTTCATTTTTTATTTTCTTTTCCCTTCCTGCTTTATAACAGACTAGATTGAAACAAGATTTGCCCTCTGGTTAAGTGTGTTGTGCAGCTGGGTTATATTACAAGGAAAACAGTAACTCAAGTATGTACACCTTGCTTTGAGAACAGACATCTTCTCCACAGCAAGAAGATGCTGTTTTGTGTAAGAGCTCTTTAACCAAGTAGAAAAAGGTGGAACAAGAAGCAATGGAAGGGAATTAAAAACCACAATGAATTCAATTTGAAACCACTTTACAAAAGTTTGACATGACCTCTCCAGAATTGATGCAGTCCTACATGTTGAGAGTCTGAATGTGGTTGCATGGATTTGAGCTACTCCCGCAGTCTACCTTCCACTTCTGTAAGTGGCGATAAACATGTGCAGACATAGTCCTGAACCCTTCAAGGATAAAAGGTTTTGATGTGTTGTGGAAATAGCTGGGCAGCTAATGGAGAGTGAAGACTACTAATAACTTCCCTGAGGGGAGAGAGGGAAACAGGAGCATCCTCAGCCTGGATGTGCTACCAGAGATTCCTGTGGGGAACAGCTGCTGGGACTGGCTTTGCTGTGGAGAAATATTCACCTGGGATCACACCTTGTTAGACATCAGAGCACTGCACCAACTTGTACATAAGCACATCCCTCAGAAAACAGGCTTCAATGCTTCTGCTGTTTATACTGCCAGCTTGGTGGCAAGAACAAAGCATGCTTTCATCCTGGGAGAGGACACCACAGAGATACCACTGATGCTCAGTAACCCCATCCTGTCCCAGGACCTGTGGGCTTCGGCTTTCTCAGGCACTGCTCTGCTTCTGAGCTGTGTCCTTCGAACCCAGGTGAGGAACTGGCAGGTCTCTTGAACTGTGGTGCATCTTCCTGGCCCCTTGGCAGAGAAGGCAGCAAGGGTAGGTAAAATATGACTTAACTTGCCTTGGATTTGCTGAGCTTGTGGCGTTGAGAGTTGTGGATTATCAAGCTGCATGTCCAAACGGAAACTGTACAATGTTGGGATGCTCATGGGTCAAAGCTGTAATTCATTAACTAAGCTGAATTTTGTGTTTCAACCTGAGCAATTTCAACAGCAGCAAACACTAGAGGAATTGAACAGTTTTGGGTGAAAAATATTGTTATCAGCCAGTTATTGACACAATTTGTGGCAGCAGAGTTGAAATGTTTGGGCCAGTATAGCTAAAGAGGTTGCTCTCACAACTTCTCTCCATGGATGTTTGAAAGCCTTATGGAAAAGACACTATATCACAAACGAGTCAGGGATTAGTATCTCACAGGTGTTCATCTTGGACTTGATTTCAATTTACTCTTTCCTTCTTTTTAATACAAACTCTAAATTTACCAAGTTTACATATTTTCATTTATTCTACTAAAATGAGTGAAGAGTTGAAATGTCACCCAAACTGAGAATAAACTTATAAAATGTCAATATGAGTTAATACAGAAATGAACTATTTCTTTCCATCTTCTCCACAAATGAATCCACCTTCTTGCTCAGCCTTACAGTGGCAAATAGCACTGACAACTCTCTCTTCCTGAACCTTTTTAACACCTGTGAAATAGATCAGAACTTTTCTTTGTAAAACTGAAAGAAGGGACTCATCTGCAAACTCCAAAGCAAGGTTTCTGCTATTAGTGAGCCTTTTTCCTCTTGGAGCTCTTGTACAGAGCGGGTGCCTTGCGTCTCTACTGAGAAGGAAATCTGATTGCTTTTCCAACCAAACTTATTTTCAGCCTAAAAAGGGATAAAACTGACAAAATTAAAAGCCTAATTAAATCGTAATGTTTAAAAAATATTTTTACAAGTATTTGAATGCCATGTTTGTCTTTTCCTCACTCCTCTTACCCTGTTGCCTCTCTTCTGCAGCTTTTAGCCACAAAGGGGACTTATGTTTCACTGCCATATAAAAAGAGGGATCGGTCCCGGGGAGGTAAGGAATTAGATGGAGGAAAATAGGCTGCATCTAAATTATTCACGGAAGAGTAGAAAAGATGTAGAAGGACTTTGATTATCCCACAGGGGCTAGGAGCAAGTGAGGGTGGGATACAGAGCTGCTGCTGAGGGGAAGGTGTTCGGCACCACCTTTGAGGAATCCTTTGGGCACTTTGTCCAACAGCAGGGTTTCCACGCCGTGCCTCTCTAGGTTTATCCCAAGCTCTTGGTTGTGTTACTTTACTTTTCCTTTCCATTCTTAGTCTGTCCTCCCTGAAGACACACCTGGCTTACTGAATGGGAGGTGTTTAAGGACAGACTGGACGTGAAACGGCGGTGTTCGGTCATAGATTGAACTCGATGATCTTCGGTTGTCCAGCCGAAGTGGTTTTGTGATATCGCTCATGGGGAAAAGGGAAGACTGCAAGCACCCATCCCACCCTGGGGAGCAAGGCCCGCTCGCCGCCGTCCCCCATGGGCAGTCCCCATCCCGTCCCCGCAGAGGAGCCGCGGCCACGCCCCGCGCGCCCCCGCGGG
>VZTX01022109.1:199247-224232 GCA_013400915.1 Pardalotus punctatus | reverse complement strand
CATCCATCATCCATCATCCATCATCCATCCATCATCCATCCATCCATCATCCATCCATCATCCATCATCCATCCACCATCCATCATCCATCCATCCATCCATCCATCCATCATCCATCCATCATCCACCCATCATCCACCCATCCATCCATCCATCCATCCACCCATCCATCCATCATCCATCCATCCATCCATCATCCATCCACCCATCCATACATCCCACATCATCTCCCTCTGCTCTGTTTCTCATTACCTGCTGCTGCCACTGGCCATTCAAGTTTTCTGCTTCTTCAAAACCACAGCTGAAGCCTTGTTTTGGTGACCTGAGATTGTCAATGTAGCGTGGTTCCATCCTTCCTGCCGCTGTGAGTCTGGCCAGACATGGAAACCTGTCCTCTTTCATGTGTCAGCAAGGCTGTTGAAAATAACCTTGCTGACCTCTAACTTCAAAGAGGCAAGAATTCAGGGAGCAAATTCTCTTTCTGGTTAAATGGAGTGAATCACTCAAATTCTCATTTCTCAGCTTTTGTATTTACTGACTTGTCAGCATATTAACATTTTGGAAATACACTGTGTGGAATTCCGCCTGTTTTTATGGTGCACAGAGTGCAAAATAAAGGCAGTTTTCTCCAGGAAAAGCAGTATTCACCCATGAAAAACCTGTCTTATTTCTAAGTTTCCTGCAGGCAATGTGCAATAGTCAATTAGGCAGTAAGGACAATAAAAATGTTCTTCCTAAACTGCATGTTGCAGATCAAACTCAGTTAAAATACTTAACTGACTGCAGAAAAAAATATGCTCTTATAGAAAAGAATTGAGAGAAAAAATATTCCAAGCCAGTAATAATTTCAAAAGTTAAAGCAACGGATTATTGCCAGCCTGCAGATTTTGTCTGCCAGGAGCCTGGACCGTCAGTGGTTCTGAGGGTTGCTGTGGATGACGAGTGGTTCACAAACTCTCCTTGGGAATCACTTTTCCAAATCATAACTGCAATTATAACAGCTTTGAAGTCCAATTTGGTTTCTATAAAGCAGGCAGAAACACGATATCACTGTGTCATTACTCACATGTTGTTTGGTTGATTTGGCTTTCTTGGGTTTTTCTTTTATCTCTGAGGATAGCTGACGTTCTGTGTTTTCCTCTGGTGAATGAGAGCAGTGTCTGCAGCTCAGACTAGGTATGGATTTCTTTGGATATGGAAATATTGATGGGCTTGACTTTCCTTTGAAACCTGAAGAATGCCGAGTCAGCATTGTGACAGCTGTGCCTCTGCTCACGTTTTGAACAAACTTTGTTTTGGATTCCTGGGCCTGACTGCTTGTTAGCCTTGTATTTACTTTACACTTTGAAGTTCGTGTTACAAGATAGGTGCTCCTGCCTCTTTTTACTCCATTTTGTTACAAATAAACAAATCTCAGCATCATACAAAGTTCACAGAGTTTATAATTTGATTTTCTTCATTTGGTTGGCCTGTCTCCAGAGAAGTTCTTGGGTTTAGGTGTATTCTTTAAGAGTAAATGGACTTTCCTGCTCAGACTGATGCCTCTTGTTCCTCAAAAAGCCCAAAGTGATTCCTGTAAGGACTTCTTTCCCCTTTCATCTCATGAGGTGTAGCCTTGTGTTGCCACCCCAAAAAACCTCCCTCATTCCCAGGGAAGACTCCCCTTGGCTTTAATAATAATTCTTATGTAGTGCTTCCTTCAGAAGACAGGAAGTGGCAGTTTTCAGCCAGGCACATAAAAGAATTTTCTCAATCTAATATAATCGCAGTGTAAGTCTGTGGGGTTTGGCTTTGCCACCATGTCTGATGTACACTGGATTTTGGATATCTGTTCTCTAGTTTTCTGCCACTATCTAGTATAATTTTAAATACAGGAATTATTTAAAAATAATTTAAAAATTATAGAAAACAACCATTTGAGATCTCATTTCATGAAACCAAGACAAGCTTCTACTAATTAGATAACATCAGACGGAGCCGTATCAGTCACTAAAAAGGATACCTTTGAAATTTTCCATCCAGGAGTCCTTGCTGAATCTGGATACATGGTCCAGCACGTATTTAGACAGTTCTGATAGGTACCTGTGAGATAAGAAACGTTTTTGACGCAGCTCCAAGAGCCAGGTCAAATAAAGGGTCACACATTCAGACTGAACTGACAAAGAGAGCTGTCCCAGGTTTCTACATCTGCACCTTTTGAAAGCTAAAGCCTCACCCTGCTGGCCCTGCTGGGCATTTCCACACTGGCCATGAGGGTATCAGCAAGCTCTTAATGCAGCCTGTAGTTTTTGGCAGAGTGTAAACGGCAACAAAACTCATTTTAGCTTTGGCTCTGGGTTTTCTCACACGTGAATTCTTGTTATTGGCCTTGCTGTACGTGAAGCACTGTTTCTGGGTAAGAGACTGAGAACAAAGATAAATGGAGTGCCGGTTGTAATCTGCTGATTAACCCAGTGTGTCAGGGGGAATGGCCCAGGGATGTGGTGCCACCCAAGCTGATCTCTGAATACCCTTACTATTATCTCATTGTGCCCTACAGGTATTTCATTCTTTCCAGGAGAAACTCATTTTTATTTGCTATTTCACAGCAGAGCACAGAACCCATGGCCAGTCATTCAAACGTGTAGGGTCAATGATAAGCCCATATATATTTGTACAACTGGATCCAAATTTTAGTTAAAGCATTCAACTCCTTGACAAGCGATGACAAACAGAAAACAGAAATTGCTCAGCCCAGCCCCAGCAGTTACAATTGTGCACTGAGTATTCCAGTAGTATTTTAGTAGGTAAAAGTGATGTTGGGAACCACTGATTACCTGCCTCACAAGCTGCTGTCCACCCAAAATAGTCAGCAGTGGTTTTCTTCTGCAAACATCCCTCAAAGGCATTGAGCAGATAAGCATGACAGGAACAGAATGTGATTTAAATTGAAGCAGCGTGGAAAGATTCCACAGGATTTCGATGTTGTTGGATGAGCCCTCTTGTAAACAGCCTTCTAAACATGGCAGATGCCATGCAGCATGGTTAGGTTTTGTTTTCCTCCTCAGGGCAAATTTGGGCCCCCCAATGTCTGCTCCTTCCCCTCCAATGAACATGAGAAGAGCAACTGCTCAGTCTGGTTCTCCATCTCTCGTAATTGCACCATTATCACTCATAAGGAACCCATTAATGTGGAAGAGGTCTTGAAACCAAAGCCTCTCTTTTCAGAACCCTGATCTAGGAATGCTTTAAGGGTATATGCCAGCTCAAGAATCAGATTCATTTTGGTTCTGGGAATCAAACCACAGCCTCTGAAAAACAATGGAATTCAGGAACTCATGGCTTGTTCCAGAAAGTTAAGCAACACCCTCAGATTTTTGCTAAAAGAAGGCTAATAAGGCTTGGTGTAACATCAGAGGATCTAATTCAGAACTAATGACAATACTTGTTTTTTGAACAATTTAGCCTTAACACAAACAATTTCTCACTTCATAATTTTCCTTCCTAGGCCCTTCTTTTGCAATAACCCACAGACAGGTGTCCTGCTTAGCAGGAGACCTCACATACTTCCAATTTCCAGCTACCTTTAAGTATTTACTGCTTGAGAACATTTCACCCAAAGACTCCTCTTTCTCTCTGTGGGATGCTGGGTGTCAGCTGAAATACGATCTGCAGAAATTTCTTGAGGGCACCTGGGCAGGAGGATGGAGAGCTCAGCCATTCTGCCCTGTTTGGAGCGGCACCATCCCTGTGTAAAGCAGATGTAAAGAAACAATGAGCTGCGTGTTATGTGCAGGGTTGAGGGGCAGAGAGAACTAATTTTCACTGCACCAGCAGAAGAATTACCAGGAACAAGATGTAGAATCAAAAACAGCAGCAAATATGACGTGATCCCAAGGGAATGGACATTTCTGAGTGTGACTGGATTTGTATTTCCAGTTTTAGAGGATCCAGTTGCTCCCAACACTGTAAATGCAGATAAAAGAAGTCTCCAGCTCCTTTGGTTTTTATAAGCAGCCAGGAAGTACCAGAAGCCTGAATTATTCCAGTTTGCTCCAGGTCTTACACTGCAGCCCTGGTAAGGGCTCATAGCTAAGTGGGTGGGGAAAATGATGACACCAATTGGAATCCTTTAAAAATACACAGGTATAAAAACAAAGTAAAAAAATAGTGAGGGAAAAGGAGACAAAAATGACTGGGTTTCTGAAAAGAACTTGCACTGGAATTCATGTCCTGTTTGCAGTATCTGCTGTGAACTTCAGCCTTTGTAGCTCTCTGCCTGTGCCCTGCTCAAAGTGTGTCTGGTGTAGCTGTAAGCAGCACAAGCAAAGCCAGCTCTGCAAAGAAGAGCACCAGCAGTAAATTCAATTGTTTTAAGAACAAGTTTTGTCATTACACCTTAATTACTAGTGAATCAGCTGGTCTTTGTCCGAATTCATGCAAATCTAAGATCAGTAAGTTGGTTAAAAAAATATTTTACAATCCTGGGAAGTTAGAGGCACTGAAGTGGCCATAAATAAACGTTAAAGAGTAAAACTAGATGTTGAAAAACAGACTCCCCAGATATGTTGGACAAGAGCCTATAAAAGCCTTCAAAAGAATTTTCTTCAAAACACTATGAAAATTAACAGGAAATGCTCTATAGGAGATTTCATAATAATTATAAAGATGTTGTTTGGCACTTTCTGAATAACGTGTTCCCTTGTTGAAAGAAAATAATACCAAAACTTCACAACAACCCGAAATGAAATGATAAGGGCGCCAACACACCTATGCTAAGGTAGCAATATTTTCTGTTAAACAGTGATTTAGAGCTGTCTCCTGTGGGGAGTATTTCCTAGATGAGCACAAATTCCACGGGCTTTGGTTGGATGCAGCATCACTGCGCATTTGATTGATCCTAATGCAGGCCAAACACTGTGAAGAAAAGCCATCTTCGCCCTTTTCTGCTGCAGTCTCCGTCCTCCTGATCATCAGCAGGGGTTTTAAGACCTCATTACACATTAATTGGTGGGTGATCATTTGCCTTGAGGCTCTTCCAGTTGCATCAGCAGAGTTCTCTTCCCTTTGCTTCTCCCCAGCCCGGTGCTGGTTCATTAGACTGACCAGAGGTTTGTGGGTCTGCATCTGCTGCATTTCCAATTTCACTGGGGGTTTTTTGGGTGTTTTTTGAGGGTTTTTTTGGTCTTGTTTTGGTTTTTTGTTTGTTTTGTTTTTGTTTTTGTTTTTGTGGTTTTTTGGTTTTTTATTTTGGTTTTGTGTTTTTTTTTTTTTGCTTTTGATTTTTTTGGGGGGTTTGTTCGGGTTTTTATTGTTTTTTTTAAAAATTTATTTGGGGGGTTGGTTTTTTCTTGTTTTTAGGGGGGCTTTTTGTTGTTTTTTGGGGGTGTCTTTGTTTTGGCTTTTTTGAGGGTTTTTTTTGAGGTTTGTTTTTTTTGGGGGTTTTTTTGTTGTTGCTGTTGTTTTTTGGTTTATATTTCAGTGATGAGCACAGGACTCCTCACTTAGGTTTCCATTTTCCCTTGCGCCCACAGCGACACCCTTTTCAGAATCTTCTACATGGCACTGAGGACAAAAGCAGACGACCACAACCATCTTTCCTGTGTAGCTCACTCCTCAGTGTTTCATTATAGAGACTATTCCTCTTCCAGTCTGGGCTTTTGTCTGGGAAAAAGCTCTCCTGTGTTCCCTGTGGGACTGCCAAACAATCTGGTGTCTTCCCACCAGAAGTTTTGTGGGGACCTTTACGAGCAAGCACAACCTCCTGTTATCCCAAATTCTGCCCTGAAGATCCACAGAAAGGGGAAATCCTCCTGCTGCAATCTGTGAGCAGGAACCTCCTCTTCATGTCCTGGCACTGCAGCTTCAATGTCACTCTTAAGAAACCTATCAAGGTATAAATCCTCAGTATCCAGAAAATAGAGGAATTTTCCTGACTCCTCATGTAATTTGATATCATTTAATGTAATTTTTGCAAAGTAATACAGGGACCAGTCATAAGTGGTGTGTTCATTTCCCCAGCNTCCTGACTCCTCATGTAATTTGATGTCATTTAATGTAATTTTTACAGAGTAATACCAGGCTCTTTCTGTGCTTCTTATTTCCACTGAGGCCAGCCATAAGTGGCATATGCATTTCCCCAGACTTTGAGGCAAACTCCTGCCTTTTCCTTCCCCTCTTTCCTCACACAGGGACTCCTCTCTTTCTCACCATTCTCTCAGTTCCAACCTCCAGATCTGTTTCTGACTCGGTGTGCCTCGAGAGGAGCTGACAAAACCGCCCCAGACACGTGGGAGCTGCGGCTTTGCAGCACGGCTGTGCGATCTGGTGATCCAAAGACCCAGCTCCAGTTCCCCCTGAAGAAAAAGATGTCACAAATTCCCCTTTTTGCCCTGCTGTTTAACTGCTGCTGTGATTTATGGGATGCTTTCAATAACCCACCCATGGTATTGCTAGGATTTTGCTTGCCGAGGCTTCTGTTTTTCCAAAACCTCTTTTCCAAAAGAGGAACACGCAAAGGCAGAGTTTCTGCTCTTCCTAGAAATCCATGAGAGACTTATCTGTCTCCAGTCCCGAGCTGAATGACTGCTGGGTGGTTGGAGGGCCAGCCCCCTTTCATCCTTCAACCCCTACTCAAGAAGCTTCAGTGTTCTCCAGGATTGCATTTTTACTCCAGAAATTGCATTTTTATTTGTCTGTTTGTGCGTTTTTCCATGGTGGATTTTTATCTGACAGTGCAGTGAGCAGTTTCCAACCCTGTCTTTCTTTAGTTTCCTCTCGCTCCTCTTTAGTCTTAACATTGTTAAATATTTTTGCAACCAGAAGGTATTTTTGGAGTGAATATACTGCCATGACTCTCTGTTTTCAATGGCAACGCTCAGTTCTGGCTGCCACGAGCAGACACAAGATGCCATGTAAAACTGCAAGTTGATTTTTAAAAAACACGATTATATAATGTTATACCATTCCTTTTGGTTGAAATTCCAGGAAAGTAGCGATCAGGATTTTGCATTGCCTACCCTAAACAGTAAGCATGTTTTAAATTCAGTTCAAGGCTGAAGAACTACGCTAATACAATAACAGTGTTCAAATTTTAAAGCTGTTTGGCAAGGAGGGGCACCGAAAAAATGTCAGCTTCACCCTTTGACAGCACTGGCAATCACCCTTTAAAATCTGCTATAATACTATAATTACCCCAAATATTTGGTTTAAACACTTTTGAGCTAACCAGCCATGCCAGCCGTGGGCAGGATCTCAGCTGAGAGTTGATTTTGGTCTGCAGTCAGGTCAGAGAGCACCCATGACTTACTACCTGCATACGTTCAAATTCCCCAGACAGCAGCTTGAGACCACAAAACGGAGGAAAGCGAGGCTAATTTGTTGACTGTCATGAAGAAAGATGATTTCTGGACCAGAATCACAGAAACCACATCCTAACACTAACATACTCGGGGAGCTGTTTGCCAACACAATTTGTGTGAATTGAGTATTAGGTAACGCAGAAGGACAAAGGGAGAAATAAGAAATGGCGCCATCTCCGTGCCCCCAAAACCCAGAGGAAGCCAAGCCAGTGGAAATCTTCCACACTCCTGAGAAAACAAGTGCTTGCTGGAGTTTGGCTCCTGCTTCCTCTGCTGCTTCTGAGATTGTTCTTGCCACGGTGCCATCTTCTTTACACACAATTGCACTGGATTTCAAATTAAATGTCATTAGGGGCAAATACAACACCCTGTTGTATTTGTGGTGTTGGTTCCGAGAGTTCAGGTCTAAATTCTTCTCTTTGAACTCTCAATTTCTGTTTCTTCAGTAAGAAAACAAGTTGGGTTTAAGGAGCTGAGGCACAACAAGCGGAGTTTTAGAGCTTGATGTCTTCCTCCAAACTGCTTCCAGGGAGATCAGTTGTTTTCCAGATTCATCCTTGAGCTCGTTCTGCTGACACCAGAAGCTCTCCAGGAAAACCCCCAGGCTGTGTGAACAACATTTGCATTTGCTGAGCAGAGCAGGAAATACTAACAGTTAAAGCCAGCAGAAGGCTTGGAATCTGATTTTAGTTGATTAAAGGCAAGAAGATCACTTTTCCTTCAAGTGAAGGTTCTTATCTCCTATTGAATTTGGATCCTCAAATGCTAAATATGTCTCTGTAAGAAAAGAGGGATATTTGATCAGGAGGAATTTCTGAACATTACATTTTTGCCTGAAGAGCAAGACCTATGTCAAAAGCTTTTCTAAGTAATAGACAAGAGTTTTATGTGTAATCCCACTGAAAGTTCAAAGGAGTACAAAATTCTATTTATATTTTTTTAAAGGAAAACTCTCCTCAAATTATTTTATTATCAAAAAATCCTCTTGAATTAATCAAACCAGAGGAAAAACCTCCACGCAAACCATCTAATGTGTTTCAGCCACTTGATGCATGTGACAGAAATTAAAGATATCTCTTTGCATGAAGATCCCTCAGCTGCTACTATCTCTAATAAAAGCAGAGCTACAGAGAATGTTCCTGCAGGTCTCACAACAAAAATCTGGATGTTCATCTGAGAAATCTTCTTTGAAATGTTCCTTCCACTTACAATGAATTTATGAGTTGTAGGGAGGGTGCTGGTGGAGCAAGGAAGTTCTGCTGTGTTAAAGACGTCTGTCAATAATGAACCATTCCTACTTTGGCAGAGAACTTTCTGTATTTATTTTTTAAAAATCCATACAGCATTTGGTGGGAGTTTCTAGAGAAACATCCATGCTCAGCCCAGTTTATTTAAGACAGCGAATGCTGAACTCGTATCATTCCAGGTCAAATAATGTTCACTACATGCTACACTTCATAGAAGACAATGCTAAGTGGTTTGTTAGGGAGTTTAGTGTTTCAGATATTTTTGATTAACATATCAAGTGTTAGACAATTCTAGGTTTTAATGCTATATGGACAAAGTTAAATTGGTTTTTCTTGAGACCTTTTCTTGAGACAAGGAAATAACTGGAAAAAAGGCATTTTACATACAAAGTACATTTTTAAATAGATGCAGCAGCTACCTTTGAATTTTTTTTACAACCTGGCATGTCACTTTTTCTGGGTGCAGACCGGCTGCAATTTTGAAACGTTAAAATCTTGTTCTTTCAATATTGTTGCCTCATGAAAATCGGGTCCATCTTTGTCTTCTGATGCTCCACTGCAAACTGACAGGATTCTATTGAAGCAACCGAGTAAAATGCACCTTCTTTGTTGTAGGGCAGGAAACACTTCCCAAGAGAAGTGGTAGAGTAATGAGAGCTGGGTGTCAGCTTGTGCCAGTGACAACTGCAGCTCCTTTGACTCAGACAATTTAATTTGAAATTGAAGTTGCTGTGAGAGTGAATGTTGCAGCAGCAAAATGTATTTACTCAGATGAAGGCAGGGAGGGATGGCAGAGAAACTTAGATCTGACTTGTTTTCCACAAAGACACAATACAAAACTCGTTTAACTGGGCCTCCAGACGACTATTAAAACCAGCTAAAGCTACCTACAAAACTACTGTGCTTGCTTGCCTGAACGTGGGAAATAAACCCAGATCGTGTGGTCTGCTAGTGCCATCTATTGTGTGCAGGGAAAAATACAGATACCACAGGTAGGACTGGCCTATTTTTCCTTAAAATGAGAGAAATGCTCCTTCTGCATTTCAGTACCAATCCAAAATATAGCCAAATCTCATTAAATCGGTGCTGGTTTTTATAAAATTCACTGTCAGGCTGCATCATGCCATGTTTGTGTCTGCAGTGTGACCTGGTGGGCACTGGCACACACACAAATGCAGTGAAAGACAGACCCAGTCGGGACAGTTTTTAGCCAGAGCTACAGAGATTTTATAAATTAAAGCCTGTTGCTTTAAGACCTTTTTTTCACGAGACAACAATATTGAAAGAACAAGATTTTAGCGTTGCAAAATTGCAGCCAGCCTGCACTCAGAAAAAGTGACGTGCCAGGTTGTAAAAAAAAAATCAAAGAAAGGTGCTGTATCTATTTAAAAATGTACTTTGTATGTAAAATGTCTTTTTTTCCTAGTTATTTCCTAGCCTAACAAACCACTTAGCATTATCTTCTATGAAGTGTAGCATGTAGTGAACATTATTTGACCTGGAATGATACGAGTTCAGCATTCGCTGTCTTAAATAAACTGGGCTGAGCATGGATGTTTCTCTAGAAACTCCCACCAAATGCTGTATGGATTTTTAAAAAATAAATACAGAAAGTTCTCTGCCAAAGTATGAATGGTTCATTATTGACTGACATCTTTAACACATTAAAGGATTTCTTACTCCTCTACATTTCTCCCAAATAAAGGGACAACAGCTCATCTTCCAAGGAAACAAATGTTATCCCGTGTTAAAATATGAGCACCGTGGTGCCTTTCCCTGTTTCTTGGAGGAGAACAGCTCTTCCAGGCTCTTCCAGAGAGAATATTTCCAGTGGATGTTGTAAACCACTGGGAACAAACCCCAAACACTCTGCAGCCTTCAAAGACTCTCTCTGCTCTAAAGTCTGAAGCTTGTGAAAACGTGGTCAATATTGAGACTAAGACTGTATTTCCATAGGAGTTCAAAATACCAAGCCCTTAAATGTCTTTACAAACTTCATACTGGAATGTCCAAAATTCCCTGACAAATTACCATAATCCCTCTAATCTGCTTGCAAGTTTTGCTACCACTATTAAGAGCAAGAAATAAATCCCTTGCCGTCAAGATGATTGTGCTGCTGTCAAAAATATGCTGCTGCCACAGACAAGGCAGTTTGCAAAGAGCAGAAATGAAAATTTAGAATATCTTATGAGAAAGGGCAATGATAAGGTCAGCACTGGCTTAGTGCACACTGGAAGGAAAAGCAGCACAAATAACTGTCCTAAGACAAAGCTGGGTTTAGGATTTTTGAGTGGATAGAACTCCATCCTTACAGGATCTGGAACTGTGAGAGCGACTACAATGCTGATATTTCATCAGCAGATCAAGCTGCACAACCTAGAAAAATGAGGTTTTGCGCTTTTGGAAGCAGCAAAATGATTTAGCACAGCCACTAAAAATAACTTTGACCATCATGTGATTTACTGTAGTTTGTGCAGAAAGAATTTCTCAATCACTCCTGATGGGCTGACAAATAGAAAACATCATGCAGAGTAGATGATGAAAGTATTTCTAGCATAGCTTCCAAGAAAAAAATAGCTATTTCTTGTTGCTAAGAAATTTGAAAATATAGAAAAAGGGTCTGTAGCAAAGCAACAGAAATGTGCTGTGACATTATCTGTGCTAACCTCTAGGGATCACTTGCTTGCAAAAAACTAAAGTGCAGTACTTAACAAGAGTCATGCACAGCTAAATTATACCTTGCTAGAATATTATTTTTGCCATTTCTTGCAACTTGTCAGCTCACATTTCAACTGAAAAAAATAGTGAAGCTGTTGACTGAAAATCTGCTGGAGCCAGGGAATAACCAAAGTGTTTTCAATAGTTGTTCCCTGCACAAATAAAAATAAAAAGGAAATAATCCCTTGTACTTATCTGCATGTCAATGCACATTGAGGTCTTAGATCTAACAGGTTTAATAAAAGGTGCACTCTTGGTGCATTCTTTTGGTCATGAACATAACTCATATAAAAATGTGTCGCAAGAAAGCTCAAAAAATGGGAAGGATTTCATTTAATACTTGAATTTACATGTTGACTTCAGGGAACAAGGTGATCTTGATTCAGCCACTTTCTCAGGAAATTTTTTCTTCCCTTTAGGATACTGTAAGCACTGTAAAGGTTGGTTATAATTTGAAATAACAACTTCAAGCTCTTTAGACTTTAGTTTATTAAAGCTCTGAATAAAAAGCAATAAAAGAATAATACACAATGCACTAAGAGATATGGTCTTTCTTAACAGGGCCTTGAAAATAACACAATGCCACTTTCTGTGGTTGATATACATTTTCTTTATGATCTTCACTTGAAGGAGTGTGTGTCCCTCATAGGACACCAAATCAGCAAGACAGAGGTTTTTCACGTAGTCAGTCCTAGATTTGATTTTTAATTTGATTTTTAACTTGGTTGTAGCTATGAACCTCTGCAAGATAACTCAAATACTATGGAAAGCTAATTTGCCAGTGAAAAACACGTTTGCTATTTTTATCTGGAAGAACTTATAAAGAAAACATCAACTCTTTTGGTAGTGAAACAGCTGAATTTAATACAGTTTAAAATACACATTAAAAGAAATATCAACAGATAACTAATCTTAAGACATCACTCTCCATAACACACATTAGTTTTATTTTGTGGATATTAGCAGCTGAAAATCATCAATATCTCTGCATAAATTGTGATAGAGTGTGGAAAATGTGATTTTCAGAGAACTTCATTGACTGCCAAGTGGTTAATGCACTCGATGGAGGTAGTGAATCTTTTGCCTGCAGATATTTGTAATGTCTGACTTCTCAATTAGTTCCTTTCCAAGCCTTTCATTGCAGAAGTAACTCTATAGCAGCAAAGATCTTCACTACAGATGCTCTCCAGGCTCTTTCTCCATTCAGCTTTGTAGGTGTAATACTCATACACTTATGACTGAACCTCTGAAAGCTACTGGTGCTTCTTCTTATTTTCCATTCATTCCCAAAGACTTTTCCTGAGACCTTCCTCACTCCATTGTAGATTAAAACACAGGCTGGAAAATTCTGCTTTATATAAACCAAATTGCAATACGATTTCTCTTTAGTACATTGTGCTTAAACGTAAATTTACTTTCTATTCGCACTTCTGTTTTACGTTTCTTATGGCCAGCAGTGCATAAAAGGAAAATAGGGGTGCATTTTTAAAACATATATCACAGTGATGATTAGAGAACATTTTTTCAAGCAATATAATTTAAATTTCTCTCTGGATTTGCATTTGCATTACAGTGCCCAGTATCAGAAATGTGTAGCATAGTGTTGCCATCTACCAACTTCGAATTTCTTGTCTTGAAACAAAGCTGCCCACTCCTGCTCTCCCCATCTCCTCCAGCCCTTGCAAATTAACAGAGCAGGAATCCAGCTCGAGTCCTTTCCATTTTTCCATTGCCTTTACCCTTTCCTGTTCGCAAAATGAACTTCCTCAAGTTTGAAACTAATGTTACTAATCAGACTACAGCAAATTAAAAATACAGATATGGCCAAAATGGAAGAGCTGAGGAGAGCAAGCCCTTGAATGATTTTCCAGTGCTTCTAGAGATTGCTTTTATTACAGTATTTTTAATATATACCAAACCATAAAAAATTACAAAATATTGCAAAAAAGCAGCAGGAACCTTGCTGTGATTTTTAAAAATCTTTCAGTGGTTTCTGTTGCAGAGTTAATGGGATGGGTTCTTAATACAACGTTATCAATCCCCGTCCCTCTGCCACGTTTTCTATGAGTAAAACGAAACCTAGAATATTCACAGGTATAAAAGACTGGTTTTTCACTATCAGGAGTCTTCATGTATTTCTGTGGATATCCTTAAAGAAAATCTCTAAAAGAGAAATAAAACAAGATCAGCTTAAGATAAATTAATTTTACAGTTCTGTGATATGAAGTACAAGGAGATGAAACAAAACAAAAGAAAAAAATAAACTGAAATACATACAGTGGGAAATTTAAAAAGTCTTTTTTTTTTTTTTTAGAGTCTGGCAGGGTTTTTTTATTGAATCAAGTTTGGCTTTCTGTGAGCACTGGTTAGGATAAAAAGACGGCAGAATCTAAAAAATCTTTCTGTCATTGTCAGACACTAACACTGGATTTCATGCCATTTTATAGCCTGTATTGTAAAATATCTGCATTTCCATTTAGTTTAATTCCATCATTTCCTCTTATTTATTACATTTACACTATTGATATTTAGTTGCATTTTAGAACAGTACTTCAATAATTCTGTCAGTTTTAGAAGGCAATTATATACCTTTAAGATCATGTTGTGTAATTTTGAATAACTATTTTTTTTAAAAAATGAAGTGTTCTGTTCTGCTGAAACTAGCATTTAAAATTTTATTTTATTTAATTTAAGCTTTTAAATTTTTGTTAGTTTGTTTTTTGGGGGGTTTTTTGTTTGTTTTGGTTTGGTTTAATTATTATTTTTTATTTTTTATTAAGGAAAAGCCCTACAGCCATGGTCTATTCAGTACTAAGTCAGAATTAAACAGACATAGAAATGTTTGCTGTTGGTTATCAAAATACATATTAACTCTGAATCCAGCTACCCAAAGGCTTTTGTGTCAATACTTTTCCAAAAAGTATTTAATATTCTTTGCACTGCAAGGAATCATTTAGCAAAATGTGTATTTTTTAAAAAGAAAGGAAACACCAATGGTTGAAATGCATTGGATTATTATATAAAATCCCTCAGGTAGAAAGAAATGCATTTTTAGTTGCATCATTTATTTTCTTATTATGTCACACTTAGAGGGCTTCTTTCTACAAAAAGGATGGGTAGATAAGAAGGCTATATTAATTGACTTATTAATTTTCAAGAAAAGACACTTATTAAACTATTAAACTGGATTTTAGATTTTAAAATCAAGGGGGAAAATACTCATTATGTAGACAGAAATCAATTCTGTGATTGGTAAAATTTGTTTCTGTTTAGCTTTGATGTATCTATCTGAGGTAAAGAATGGTAACTTTCTATTGCATTTGTTCTTTTAAAATTCATAGCACTTAGTCACTGCTAAAATATGGAGATACCAACCTGAAAATCTCTAATGTATGTTAAAAAAAAGAAGATGAAACCAAAGGCCACCGTCCATTCACAGATTGCACTCATGAAATGGTAAGTATAATCCTGATGGAATGGGACATAAAACAAATTTTGAGATTAAGCAGCTAAACAAAATATGTGTGGAATCACATGGACCTTTCCTTCTGGAAATTCAACAAGCACTGGAAGATTTATAGCCATGCCAACATCCTGAGTATCAAAGTCAATTCCCATTTTGTTGTTACAGAATAATAAGAATATTTATCAAGGCTCCTTGTGCTGCACTGAGCCTTGTGCAGCGACATCAAGGGCAGCACAAGAAAACTACAATTAGCACAATATCAAAACTTAACTTAAATGGGACAGGAACCTGAAAACTTCCAGTTCTTACATTAGGATTACCAAAGTGCCCACGTTCCAAACTTTCACTCAGAGCCACTGAGCTCAGTAGTGAATTGTCACCGTGGTTTGAGTGCAGGGCCACCCTTGAGGACAGCTCCTGACAAGAATTTTGGTTTTAAGCAGATTGATGTAGAAAACCTACATCACGTGATGCAAACAGAATGCAAATTGTTCCTTAACATGCCATCAACAAATATTCCTTATCTTTCAGTAAAACCATTTTTTTCTCATCCTTGCATCTCAAAAAAACCCACAAAAGCCCTGAAGATATTACTAAGATTGTCTACTGGGCAGAGATTTATCTCACGGCCACCTTGCCACTGTTTGGTTGAAGTAAATTTGCCAAGAGTGCTTTTCTTAAGTTCTTCAAGCAGGATACAATCTCTGCATAATTTAACCTGTGTTTTGAATACCTCCTTTCAGCAAAGTTTGTCCAAAAAGAAAAACTAGTCTTTGTAATTGTCATCCTAAGAACACTGAAATCAATTCAAATACCTAAAACTGACTTTAGTGTGCTTCAGGGCAGACTCCAAATATTTATGACAATAGTGAAGAATATTTAATAATGAATGGTGAAAAAGCTGAGAAATTCAACGTTGTAAAAAACCTCAAAAACTACAGAATGAAATTGGCCCACTTTTGTTTCATGGGAGAAGTTCATTTTCAAGAAAATTTACTGTAAAAGGAAGTATAACAACTCATTTCCAGAACACCTTTTTTTTTTTTTTTGAGTTGTCTTTTTCTATGGGAAACTTTCAAATTCTTGCTTAAAATGAAAGTCTAACTCTTTAAATGTTTATCATCTGTGACAAGTTTTCTTACCCAGACCACAGACATTTTTCTAACAAAGAAGTAACTGAAAACCAGCATTGCACAAATCTCTTTACAATAATGCACTATTTGAAGTCTCTGAAATGTTTGTAATTCTTTAAGATAAATATAACAGCATTCCCCAAATAATATGATACAAGGCAAGTTGGCTATCTAGTAAGATTTTACCTTTTCACCAGGTGTCCAATCAATTTTTGTCATGGAAATTTTTGAAGCAAACACAATCACTGGGAAAAAGAGTGTAAAGGAAACTACACAATATTAGTGAGTAAAAGTGAAAATGTCTGCTAACAAAAAAAAACCCCAGCTTCCCCTTTAGTAATGCAGGAGATCCTAAACAACCAGAATATCCAATTAAGAAAACAAGTAAATGAAACGCATTACTACAAGGTAAGTGGTAGCAGCAATCAAAACACGTTTGTGCACAAATGAAGTTTTCTGTGAGTTTTTTCAATGTACAGACAGTACAGGGGACACTCCAAACTTGAAGAAGCGTTGGAGCAGAGTCCTGCACTGCTGGAAGTGGAACCCTGCTGGTTTCCCCTGTGCACAAAGGTGCCTTGACGTGTTTGTACAACTTCCCCACAGGACTGAGGGATGCTTCAAAGCCCTTCCACAGCTGCTGACACCCAAAGCAGGCTGGAGCTGGCTGGCTCGGGATGATCTGCTGTGACCGGTTTGCAGCACTGGCAGATCGCCCAAGGCCAGGAAAATCAGTGAGACAACTCCGATTACAGCACACGGGAAAAGCCAGGAGGTGTGCACAGCGTGGCTCCAAGGGAGGCAACCAGCAAAATGATCAAAATCATCTGCTCGGGCTTCCATGCCACCTGTATTTTCCACTTCTCTGGTTCACTGTGGCTCCCTTTTTCAGGCCTCCCTACTCCCCAGCAAGTGAAGGAGGCTGGAAAGTTGCTCCAGCTTCACTGGTGTCTGATTCTGTGGAGAACACTGGGGTATTGTTTTAAAATATATTACTGACTAAGAAATAAAGCTTTTTAGAAGCCCCAAAATTCATCTTTATGCTATTAATGACATCTCAACATCCTATACATTATCCTACATATTAGAGAGCCCTAAGTAAAGAGGGTGACATCCATTTTTATTCTTTATTAGCAACGATTTCACTTAGAAGGAAAATCATGAACACGTAAAGAGAAAACTGGATTACACCATAAAGGATACTGGTAATGAAAGCAATGCAGGATATTACAGATATGGCCATCCTTATGTGACACACAAAGTGGGAGTTCCATCGTGGGCAGGACTTGTAGGAGATTATGGACTGAAGTGTGATGTATACAACACCCGAGCCAAACGCCACCAAAGCTCCTATGTCATGGACACTGGGAACAGCCAGCTCCTGGAAAGAGAGTCAGCACAGTGGTTAGCAGCTGAAGAAATGAGCAGGGAGTGCCCATGAATAGAAATTTCCTACATGACATATTGATTTGAGGAACTAGACTGGATACTGAGGGAATAATTTCTAATTCTAGCTTTGCTTTGATCTCCTGACGTGAAACAATCAACTGACCTTGAGCAAACTCACACCCTTTTCATGTCTCGGTTGTTCTTTGGGCAAATGGGGATGGGAATGTACTGTTCACCAGCTGTACATCACAGTGAAAAGGTTGAAGGCTTGCAAGCCACCATTTCCAGCTTCTTGGGCAATTAAGCATGCTTGAAAATCTGCTAGATCAGATGCTTAGCTAGATTAGATCCTTATTGTGCTCTGAACCCTTTCTACAAACTGCACTCAATGTGGGAAGCAGGGTTGAAGCAGGGGAAATAGAAATTAGGTGAGGAAGGAGTTTATGGACTGGCAATGAGACACAATGGAGATTAGATAAGAACCAATGTTATAACTGTCAAGGAACCCCTTTGGAAACTTTAAGACCAAAGTTTCTACTTCCCTGACTCTCACAAATTAATTTGCATTCCTGATTTGCCTTTTCCTTATTGAAGCTGGGTTTGTTTCCTATTTCAGTCAGGCATCATCCAACTTTTTTGTGCCACATATAAATCTTATTGATAAGAGCACAGATATTTAAAAGTAAAATAGCATGATTAGAATAGACTGCAGTACCTGTGGTGTTTGCAACCCACATACACTGCCTGGATGAAAAGCTAAAAGGGGCAAGGTATCATCCTAAGGCAGAGGGTTTTTTGTCTGAAAATGACATTTCCACTACATGTAAAACTGTACAGGCTGCTGGAGCCCTGACAATCTTTATATTCAATTTCTCTGTATGTTATTATGTCACTACATGAGCACAATAGTATTTAACAAAATGTACCAAGCTAGACCATCCTTTAAAAGAAATAATGTAGCTGCATTCCACAGGTTTTAAGGCAATATCTCAAGCCGCCTGCCAATTAAATTTGACTTGATTCTAGGCTGAAGCTTTCAGTGCAATTGTCCTAATACATGTGTCAGAATCTACCCTATCATACATTTCCTTCCTAGAAAAGGTGAAATGAAAATTTGTTTCAGTACTTTTTTCTCTCTATTGTATTTTCTTTCAGACACTGAGGGGTGGACTTTGATCTACCACAAGATGTCTAACCCTTTCTGGCAAAGCGAGCAGTAATTCTGCTCATCTTTATCAAAAGACTTAACATCTCCTACAGACTCAAAAGAACAGGTTGATACTGTGCTCAGTGTTCTAACCTGTCAGATAAGCTAATTTATTCTGTATAAAACGCTGCTAGTGAGTGTGCCATCATCCAGTCAAAAATGCAGGTGCTTTTGTTAGTCTGACTTTTTCTGCCCTATCTGATTATAAGTGAACTAGACTTGGAATAGCAAAGTTTGTCACAGTCAAATTTTCACAGTAAAAAAAAAATCTAGAAAAAAAATCTGTATAGTACAGAGCTGTTACAAGACAAGCACACAGAAAACCACTCAATGGCATAACTGCACAAGCAAAAATTCTTGTGTGTAGGGAGGAAACAAATCTGTCACGGTCAAGCTACTGAAAAAGGCAAGAGCAAGAAAGGCATTCTTACTTAATTTTCCAAGCATCCACATGGGGATAATGTTAATCACTGTTGTTTGGTTGCAATTTTAGCTGATAAAACAATTTCAGTTTCATTTTTGTTATGAAGTTTACGGTCATACCTGAAAAGTTGCAACTATGCCCATCCCAGCGCAGCCCATCCATCCGATACATAAAGTAAACACATTGCACGAAGACCTAACAAAGTGCGATGACTCATTTTGCTTCTCTATTAATAAATATCTGATGTACATTGTAATTACAGCTGAAAAAAAACAAAAAGAAGTGTTTTGTTCAGTGATCATATATTGTTTACATTTTAACACCTTTTCCTGCAACACATGACATGCAGAATAAAATTATAAGCACAATACAAGAAATAATACTACCTTTAACTCTACTGTGATGAAAAAGAAAGGTAGTGATTTCAGATGAACTTTCAGAGGGAAGTTAAACATTAACTTCATCTTAGAATTGCACATTATTGCTATCTAGAAATAACTGCACATCGCTTCAAGGAAAATACAAATTTAAATCCCACTCTCCTGGGTGTTTTGGGCACAGAGTCATTGCCATTCCACATTAGGAACAGATGTTACAGGGAGATAAGAACCATAAGCTGGAAGTGGGAGGCTTTATTCTGCTCTGGGATGCAGTCTTGTACCAGAACTACATCTCCTTATAATGGATAGTGTGATGAATTAATTCCTTTTTTGCAGCATCACTGCATGCATGACCCTCATATGCAGCTCACTCCTGGCAAACACCTGTCCTGAAATAGGAAATCATGGTTCTTCAGGACACAATGAGCTGTAGACTGGATTCCACAGTTCCATAGCACAGGACGTGGTTTCAATCTATCTGCAGTAGGAAAAATCAATCAGGTAACTTTGCCCAGGCACTATGAAACTCATCAAGATAGTGCGACTGAATGAGGCTCTTAGAAAAGGTAAAATACATTATTTTCACTTTAACTACATGTATACAGAGGTACACAGCTCTTGATCCTCCATCCTCTAGAAGATAACAGAAAATGCCAAATTTCCTGATTCACATCAGTCATTTCGTAGAGAAGTAGGCACATTACAGAGAAAAGCAGGTGTTGCTTCAACACTGTTCTTCCCTTTGCAGCAGCATCTCAGAACCTAAAGTTTCCCTCCATCAAAGGCAGAGTTTTTGCAGAGTGATTATGCCATCTTTGTTCCACTTTTATTTCCAGCACTGATGAGGTGCTCTGAGGAGACACAAGTGCCCCTAAGCCTGCACTAGCTGCTCCTAAGGACCTGACTCCTCAGGTATTATTTCCATCTACCTGATACCATTTGGCTGTGGAGTTATTTTTCTGCAGAATACTGAATATACTTCTGCAATTTAAACAGGCAGCTTTGGCTAATTCTCATTTCTTCCTTCTGGCCAACCCAAATACCTTATACATACCTAAAAGTGCTGTAATATTAATCATAAAACCAAAGACACCGCTCTCCGGGGGTTTAGTTCCAGTGTCGCTAAAGCAGGAAGAGAGAGAAATTAAAAGTTAATTGAGACCTGTGAAACATAAATGAGACTTCCAACTGAAATCCCAAGAGAAATGTAGCTGAGGGAGCTGGAGGGGTTTCTCCTGCAGAACAGGAGGGTCTGGGGTGACCTTATTGCTCTCTACAACATCCCAAAAGGAGGCTGCAGCCAGGTGGGCATCGGCCTCTCAGGTAACAAGCAACAGGACAAGAAATGGCCTCAGGTTGTGCCAGGGGAGCTTTACATTGGGTATAAGGAAAAATTTCTTCATAGAAAGGGTGTTTAGGCACTGGAATGGACTGCCTGGGAGGTGGAGGAGTCACCATCGCAGGAAGGGTTGAAGGAAAGCCTGGATTTTCTGCCATGGTCTGGCTGACACGGTGCAGCTCTGCCCAGGCTGGACTCAGAAACCTCAGAGGTCTCTTCCAACCCGTGTTCATTCTGTGGTGCTGTGTACGATGGGACAAGCAGAGAGTTTTTTCCATGTCATTCAAGAAGATGAACACTCTTCCTTCCAACAGCGAGGCTGGATTAGGTTTCAGTGCTAAGGTTCTGAAGCTACCACTGAGTACAGCCAAAATGACCTCAGCATGAATGCTCTCAACACCCAAAAGAGAAAGCGCTCCCTACTTAAGCAATCACTTTCAAGGATTTTGACAATTTTGTTAAGTTCAGGACAAGACAGCATGACCATCTCAAATGACTTGATTATTTTAGAAATTAATATTTTCTCTCCGACCCTTTCTATGTCACAGAAGGATTTGCATAACAAAAGTTGCTCAGATGATTTATCAACAACAGGAGGAAGCTTAGAATAAAGGAAGGACTCTTTTCTATGAAAAGCTGATGCAAAAAAAACCCCAGAAAATTTATATGACTATTCATATGACTATTCTTTTAACTAGATTGGTTCCAAATTCTCAGACAATGAGTTTGGACCAGGTTTTAGACAAGTTCTTACAACTTCTCAGGCATTAGGACTCTCTATTCATCTGAATTTTCTTGTTCTAATGCTTTCTGAAGACTTGTTCCAGCTTGTATTCTGTATTACTGTTGTTTCTCTTTGATTGTGAAATTGATGAAAACAGTAAACTAAGCCTTGTTTTTTGTTAGTTTGACAGACCTGAAAATCATCTCAATTCATGTTTCATTTAGCCCATTTTTTAAACCTTGAACTTCATTTTTTCCTTTTGTTTCTGGAGTGTTTTCATTAACACAAAGGAGTCCATTTTAAAAAGCGGGCCACTTGTGACAATCTTCAAGGACTTTTTCAAATCAGAAACCTCTCTGTGGTAAGTACGGGACTGCAATCACTTCAAAGCTTTTGAAGGGCTTTAGGTGAGAAGAGAATGGAACTGGCACATGCATAGAAAGCCATTTGAAGTTCTTGGAACACATAATAAGAGCAATCCAAACAACCTGGAATTGCACTGAACTCCATCTTTTAACAAAAGATTTTCTCAGGCTAGAGATTTTTAGGTGACTTTTGCTGTTGTGGATTTTAAAACTCAACAGTCTTAGATCATGCTTTAAATACCAGGAATACTATATCACATTTACAATCTATTTGCAAAGCACTGAACCAGAATTTTAAGGACACAATCTTTTTATGCTTTATTTTCCATTAAAAAAAAAAATCCCTGAAGCTAAATGAAGTCTTGGGTTCATATTCATTTTTCTTCTAGTCTGCTGCTTTGGAAAAAAAGATCAGCAAAAAAAAAAAAAAAGTGTTGGTGACTTTCCCCTTTTCCTTCCTTTTTATGAAAAAGAAAAAAGCAAATGGCACATTTGAAACAAAAACGTGCTCAGTTATTTGGGCTGGTGTATAGGTGAGCTCGACCACCATGGAAAAATGAGGAACCCTGTATGAAAATGACAACATTTGTGACATTTCAGGCTGTAGAATTCTAAAAGCTTCTGGAGAGTGGAAAGATAAGAAGGTGAAAGAGACAAGGAATAAATATTTCAGGGCCAAATGACTCATCATCATTGAATTTTCTTCAGAGCCATCATAAACTATTTCCCTTCAAACTGAAGTCCCAAATTTTTAAAATAGGAAGATTCTGTTCTACCTACAGGGCTTCTCATTTCTTCAGAGGTACCAACTGATAGCAAATTCAGGAAAATTCCCTTTGCTCTTTAACTGAGAATTCAAACCAGCAAACAACCACCCCAGCACCTCCAAATTGTTTGGATTTTGACTAGTGTGAGTAAAAGAACTAATCTGGGCACAACCTAGTAATCTTTCAGGACTCAGCCACTGGAAAACACAAAATCATATTCATTTCTTCTACTCGGAAATGTATTTATGTGGTTTATTTGATGAGACATTAGCACAGCCTCAATGACAAATTTAGGTGTGGTCTCTCACTGTGACAGCTGCTACATGGTAAACAAATACAATTAATGATACTGCAAGGCATACGCAGAGTATGGCTAACCTTGGGGAATGTATATAAAGATTACAGAACTGTTAAACTAAAGTTTGTCAATATTCTTCTCCTTTGTGTAACTGGAATTTCCCCACACGAGCTCTATTTAATTTTTATAGTTCATTTTCAGATATTGCACAACAGAAATGTTGCAACATTCTTCCTCTTTTTTATCACTCTTAGTTTTACTAAATCACATTCTCAACCACATGATTCAGATTCTTAGGCTAAAGCAATGACCTGCAAATTAAGAATAGGAGCTATGGTATGACTACTAGCCTGAGTACTTGTATTATTCCCAAGTTCATCTTCTGTGAAGTTCTTATGCTTAGACCATGTGCCTTTAGAACTGTTGCAGAGTCTTCAGCAATAATCAATGTATATCCTTAGTCCAAATGCGGTGTTCAAAGAATGTAAAATAAACAAAACTTTTAAGAAATTTTACTAGTAAATGCAGAGGGCCTGAAATGTGACTGGGATTCATTGGTGCAGCCTTTTATGTCTTTGTTTTATTTGGGGTTTTTTAGGGTATATGGACGTTTATTGTGATTCCGCAGCTAAGGGATAAGAATGATGTTTTCTGGGAACTGTTCCATTTAGTTGATACAACTATTGCAGCTGTGATAGATTCATCAGAGTTACACAGTTGTGACTTAAAGGTTTTGTCCATCCCTTTAAAAAGAACGACAAAATTAGGACACCTGGGCTGTCAAAAGCTTAACTACAAACAAACCTCTACATAAAAAACCATCCCATTCTCTGATATATTTTATTCTGTGACATGACTTCAACATAAGAAACATCATTTGTTGGATTTCTTACTACAGGATCTCAACATCTTTCTGAACTCAAACCATGTACAATTATTCCATATGTTTTCTATTTCCTGGTTAAGAATGGATAAATTGCACTGATCACAAGCACTTTTGTGTCAGTAAAGCTTTGTATATAATCAAGGATGAGCAGGAGGGTATTTGTTCAAGAACAAGGCTTTCCAAGAGCTTTCCAGATTTGTGCAGAGAATCGTAAAAAGTTTTGCTAATATAAGCATGAAGCCCAACTTTCTTTGGCTCAATTTGAATGAAGTTCACCTGCCTTGTGGGTTGTGATGTCATTTGTTCTCGCCTATGATGACAAACCCTAATTTTCAATCAGATTTTCTTGTACGTGCCAATCAGGTTAGCAGTCTTCTGAAATTATGCAAGTACAAAAAGTCCTTCAAAGAATTAGGTCCAGATGCATCTTGAAAGATATATTTTAAATCTTGTTTGTATCTTCTGTATATCAGAGACACTTTTGGATTTCTGGCTAACCTTTAATCTATTGAGAGATAAATACTATCATTTTCATTGTTTAGCTTTAAATGTTAACCTAGGCCATGCATAAAGAATGATTTACACAGAATTGCACCTAAATGACTAAGGTTGTAGAAAAGAGATGCCAGGCATCTCTTGGGAAGTCTTTTGAACTCATTGGTCCTATAGTGAAATATTAAAAATGCATGTTTGTGGGGATGTCTGTACAGCAAAAACAATCACAGGGCTTTGAGTCCTGTCATCACCTGGGGCACTGTGGCCTCATTCTGGAGTTACACAAATAAAATTACATTTCCACCACGTAACCCTAAAGGTTTTCTAGGATCAGGCTTGCATTGGCTGCTGCTGAGAACTTTCATGTCCTTTCCATCGTGCCCCCAGCATTTGGGTCCTGTGGCTCTCCGAGGTGCTGGAGGTGTGATGGGTGCTGGGAGTGCCCAACGCATCCCCCTGTCACAGAGACCCCTCCACCCCTGCCCTTCGTCCCCCGGGGAGACCAGAATCGCTCGGGAAGCCCCTCAGAACACCGCCCATGCTCCCACGCACACAACCCCGCACCTCGGCCGCTGCCCCCGCCTCACCTGATGTAGGGGACCAGGGGCTCGACGTGCCCGGCCAGCACGGCGATCACATAGGAGATGATGAAGGCGGCCGAGGACCAGCTGACGAGCAGAGCGGGCACGAAAGCCACGCCGGGCATGCAGCACAGCATCGTCGGCGGCTGCCCTGCCCGGGGCACGGGCAGCGGGGCGGCAGCGCCGGGCCGGGCTCCGCGGCGGTGCCCGGACGGCACGGGCCGGG
>VZTX01022109.1:188281-199108 GCA_013400915.1 Pardalotus punctatus | reverse complement strand
CGACGGCACGGCCCGGGAGCGAGGGCTGGCCGGGCGCATCCGCGCTCCCCCCGCCCGTGTCCCCGCCGGGCAGCGGCGCTGCGCCTCCCGCGGCCCCGGGGATGCCCCGCTGCCTTCCCTTCGCTTTCGATTCCTCGCTGCGCTCCCCGCCCCCGACGGCGGCGGAGAGCCAGGGACAGCCCCGGGCCGCCTCGCGTCCCAGCGCTGCGGACACCGGGGCGCTTCGGAGCGTTTCTGAGGGCAGGAAGCTCCGCACGGCCGAGCCCCGCTCGCTGCCGGCTCTCCGGGCCGCACACGCCCCGTCGGGGCAGGGAGGGGGCCGTGAGATGCTGCCGCGAGCGCTGCCCGGGTCTGCGGGTCGTGCCGCCGGCTTGTGCCTGCACAGTGGTCTTTAAAAGGGCTAAAAGGGGGATCCAGAGTGAGTGTCCGGCAGCTCTCCGCAGCTCGCCGGCCGGGGGCACGGAAACCGGGTCAGAAACTCTGGAGGTTCCATTAAGGAGTCCTGCACACGCCTCATCCGCCTCGGACTTTCGTTTCAAACACATAATGTAGCCCTGATTTGCTAATCTTCCGTGAGATTCACTTTTTCACGTGCTTAGAGGGAAATCAACTAATTCAAAATCAAGCCACGTTCAGCATTTTTGCTTTGGACCATGGCCAGTCTGTCAAGGTTGTTTCTGTTTCCTTTGACTGTTTGTAGTTACCTACCTTCCAAACTAAAATCTAGACTCCAGGTCACCATTCTGCAACAAAGACATGTATGTGCGTACTCTGCCCCTCTCCCTGAGAATGTATGGAGGGTCTTGCCCTCAGTACACATTTCCTGTGCTGGATGCACACAAGGTGAGTACCTAGCATGCCTTTGAAGGTATTAGGAAGGGAGACAGAAATTTTAACAAGGACTAGTGACAATGAATCTTAATGCAAGTACAGAAAAAGAATAACACAAATTATTCTACCACTACGACTGGGGGTACTCTACAACCTTCTTTTTGGCAGCAGCAAGTTGCTCATGTTCTTAATCTATAAACTGAGTGTAATAGTTCACACCAAACCACAAGCTCTTATTTCTACAGCTAATCTATCTTCTAGTAACTTTGAGTGAGAAATTTCTGACTGGAAGGACAGGTTTATTTCACTTTACGTTAAGGGTGCAAAAATAATGGAAGGAAACTAGTTTCTTCGGTAAATAAATGAACTGCAGAAACATATTGATGTTCATTATATTTATATCAGTAGAATTTTACTTTTTTGTGTGTCAGTAACTTAGTGCTCTGGTTTGGTTCCTTGCAGAAAGAGCATGGGATTCACTCTATTTTACTGCATCAACATTTAAGTCACATTATTGGAAACATGGTTCATCCACAGCTCTGCAAAATCCTTGTGCTACCTTTAGTTTTTTAAGTAGTAAATAAATTACTCTTAAGTGTGAGTTGAGTATTTAAATTCTTCACATGACTTTCTGAAGTGCCTGAACACTATTTGGAGTGAAAGAAAAAGACACATGTTTGGATCAAGCAGGTGGCAACTTACTGTTTGGTCATCACTAGCAAAGGCTCTTTGTTGCTATGTAAACATTGATCACAGCTCATGTGATGCTTCTTTTTCTTTATAATTTTATTGTACAAGGTGGTCAGTAACAACATAATTTGAGTGGTGATCTTTATCAGAAGCATTAGCATGTTCTTAAAGGATCATTAGAATCTTCAAGGAGTAACAAATACAGGTTACAAACTTGGGAGGACTTGTTTTATTTACTGGACTTGGGAACACTAGTGTGATATTTCAAAGAAGGTCTAGGTATTTAAATTTATTTTGCTTTCAATAAATTATATTAAAACACTAGCAGTATCAAAATACAAAATAACTGGATTTTAATAGATCTCAATGGGATTTTTGTAGATGAAAAATGAGATATGAGTCGACAATGTGTGCTTGCAGTCCAGAAAACCAGGTGTATCCTGGCCTGTATCAACAGAAACATGACCAGCAGGTTGAGGGAAATGGCTTTAAACAGAAAGAGGGTAGATTTAGATTAGATATTGGGAAGGAATTCTCTATTCTGAGGTGATGGGACACTGGGACAGGTCAGCCAGAGAAGCTATGGATGTCCTATCCCTGGCACTGTTCGAGGCCAGGCTGAATGGGCTTTGAGCAATCTTGTATAATGGAAAGTGTCCCAGCCCGAGGGAGTGGGGTTGAAACGAGATCATCTTTATGGTTCTTCCTCAACCAAACCTTTCTATGATTCTATGATTTAACAAAATGATCAGACTCCTTCAAATTAGAATTATTAGAAAAACAGATATGTCAAGATGTGCAAATAATAACACATTCATGCCAGGGATTTGAAAAGCTATGAAGGTAAGGAAATAATAATGGAAGAGATCTAAAATAGCCTATGCTGCTGGTGCTTGAATCCCTACTTTTCTTCTATTTTACTCAAAATCTGGTTTCCATGGATTTTATATTTATTACATATATTATATATATTTATATATATTACATATGAGTATTCTTTACCACTGTGTATTTTCCAAACTCATTCATGATGAAGTGACCTGTATATAACATGAAAGACCCAGTTTGAAGACTCCCCTTCCCCAAATATGTTGCCCTTTAATATCTCTACATGGTGTTTACACAGAATCTGTGCAGCATAGTTACAGTAGAATTTACTTCCCTAATTTGATAAACAACTTGCTGGGAGATGGGAGGATGGAAGAACAAGTGAGACAGGAAGATGCTAAATAATAGAAGTTTGGAACGAGAGCAAGAGAGACATAGTTCAGTTACTTCTTGAGATCTTTTGCTACACACAAGCACCAGGAAAAAAGCAGCCTTAATCTGTGAATGTTATGCCTAAATAATAGAACCTTCCCCTGGTGCAGGACAGATTAATATCTTGCAATATTGATAAGGTGTGAAAAAGTTTATTCCAGAATCAGAGAAGATTAGCTCTCAAAATATATTTTTTTACTACTCAACTCTCTATTTTCACTTACTTTTTGGGTGATGTATTTTCAAATTATTTATTGGGAGAAATCTTTGTTTCCAGAATGTGTGAGCTGTAGACTGACATGGGCTGTAAAGGGCAAGAAAGAGATAGGTTAGCTGCAGATGAACCATTCTTCAGTGCCTTTGTTGTCCTTCATTCTAAATGAAGTAGCGAACATGCTGAAGCAGTTAGTGGGAGAATTTGGCTCTGGCATTTTGATAGTTTTGGCAGTACATTTTTGTAGAAGAACATTTTTGTGAAAAGGAAATTATTCAAAGGGAAGTGGGAGCTTTTTTATGTGGCCTTGCCATCTGAAAGAAATACCTTTGCAGTTTTCTCAGTGGTACACAGTATCTGACACTAAGTTGCTTGCTGAAGATTAAGAGAAAGTAATGAAATTCATGACCCAAATCAAATTAGAATGCAAAGGGATTAAAGGAATCAAACCTTAAACAGAGAGAATTTGATCAGTCCTAGGAAAAGCTATCAAAAATATCTTTTTTCTCAACATCAGAAGTGGCTAATGATGTGGCTACATCCGGCACAAAGCCTCCTGGAAATGGGGAGCACTCACTGCTGAAAAATCAGATTCTATTTCCATACATTAATCTAGATTTGCCAGCACAATTTATGGGTGTTGGTTTGTCCACCTTTACCACATCATACTGCTAAATACAGGATACTCAACTATTTCTTCTTGTATACCATTCTTGTATACAATATAAATATTGTGTCCAATTTTGGCTTTTCAGATTTAACAAACTGTTCTTTCCATCCTTTCTTGCCCTTTGTCCGTGTCCCTCACAGTTCTTCCATATCAAAGGTTTGTGCTGCATAACAAATCTGTTATGACCACAAATAATATGGAATAAAGGCAGGATTGTTCTTGACCACTGTTCAGCACTAAAGACATCCCCAATATTTTCTTCTGTGTGCTGCTGAGTGGATTTAAAACACTACCCTTCCCATTCCAACCATCAAATCTAAACAGTCTGCTCTCTGTGCCATTACAACCTGGCAGGATCAACAACAGAAATACAAATTCCATCACTATGATGTAACAATGCTATCAGTGTACTAAAAGCCCTGTGTTTCTAGAGTTAAAATAAAAATTAATCCATTTTTGTTCTTTAGAATAATCAAATCTTTCATAGAACTAAACTACTGTGAGAAATTCTATTCTACTCTATTCTATTCTACTCTAGTTAAATTTATAATTAAATAGCAAGGATGTTTAATTATAATTTTATATCAAGGATATAAATTTCAAGTATATTTAATTATAATTAAATATCAAGGATAATGAACTTTAACGACAATCAGTATATTTTCAAAAAGCATGATGAAATTATTTAGAAAATAAAGCTACCTTCATATAATATACATTTCCTAATATACAGTAAATAAATTAAATCATGGCCTGGGGAGATTTTTCAGGATCTTTCATCAACTTCATTAGGGACTTTGGAAACAGACAGACAGATATGATTTGGTTTGAAGGCCACAGTCTATTTAAATTTTCATTTACCATTGCTAAGAGCATATCTCTTTAAATAGCAAGGACTTGCTCTAAAAAAAATCAAGGACGAAAAGCCCCAAAAAACAAAAGCCCCAAACCAACCAAACCAAAGAGCAAGTGCCAGATTCTGCAGGGTTTCAAAAGTTTTCTTCTGGCTTTCCGCAAGCATTTATTATTTTAGTTTGAAGTGTGCAGGAAATAACAGATCTTTCAGAGTAAAATGTTGGCGAAAATTATGCTTAGAAAATCTGATTTTGCTGCCAGGTGCACATGCTGCCTCAGCTTCATCTAGATGCTCACTTTCAAGGAATTTTGAAGTGGTATTGTTCCAGTCCTTTGCTCTCTAGGCACTGCTTTTTCATCTCTTTCTAAGATACTACCATTTTCTCTTTTGTTATACCTCATTTTTTACCAGCCATGCTCTTCAGATTATTATAAATATTCTTTCCAGTATCTGCACAAGTAAAAAGTAAGTGGAAAGGGTAGGAACTGACTGATGTTTCAGAGATTTTTTTTCCTGTAGGGAAATGAGTACAGTAGAGAAATAGGGTCTGAAGCAGAAAAAAAGGATTCTATGTTCTATCAACAAAATTTTCAAGTAACAAGTCATGTATGTTCCTTGCATGCCTGTCCAGAGAGTTGGGAGCTGAATATTGGAGGTTTTTCAAAAGTACTGAAATACTGAGCACGATTTTAAAATCTCCACTTCTGCTGCAGTACTAAGTGAAAACTCTCACAAGCTGCATAAAATTAGAATGCATTTGCTCATGAGGCTAAAATTACTGCAGACTGATTAAGAGCTAATCCATTACACGACACAGCAGCACAGTCTAACAGCATCTCTCATAAACGGATCACTTACGTTCAATCTCTATTTTAGAGGTAATGTCAGTGGGATGGAGTCTTACCAAAGGCTGAGAGCTCTATAAATGGTGAGTCAAAATGAGAATATGTGTGGAAGGATAGAACACTGCTCAGTCACTGTCTTTTTTATGTTCTGAGTGACTAATGGGATTTAATTATTGTATTTGATGGATAGCGGTACTACCAAATTCACAGTGCCATACCAAGCTATTAATTCCACTATGCCTAAGGCTACTGCTTTAAATTTCAGAAGCATAGATATTATCATTTTTGGGGAGTGGGCCAGCAGGGATAGAAGTCCTGGAAGGCCCTATTTTCTCCCAGTTCATTTCCATAGGAAGTGCTCATACAGCTCTTCTAAGTTCTGACAAGCACACCAGCCTGCTCTGACAGCTCTTTAGGGCCTGGCTCTCTACAAAGTCATCTGTTGGCTCCTAGGTGCACAGAAAATACTTAAATAAGCATTTATTTAAGAGGAGCTGGTCCTTAAGAGTATGTTAATATAGTAAGTGAACGTGAAAGTGTAGCAGAGAAACCTTTGGAGGGCTTTGGCAGGAGAGAAACGGGCCAGAGCTGGAGAGAGGGGCTGTAGGGGCTGCCAAAATGTCACACCAATTTTAACCCAGCTGCTGCAGATCATGGGAGTTGTGAAAATCTGAAAACACGGACTCTCAACTCTGTGCTTCACAGCAGGATCTCGGGTAACCTGCCCTGATGTCCACACCAACAAGGCTTCACTGTTAGCAGCTCCTGCTAAACAGGACAAAGCCCCCCTGCATGCTCACACGGGCCACTTGGGCACAATAATGACAGTAATTTCAATGGTAGCTACTGCCAACCAAGGAAAAAATAGGATTTCTGGATTCTGTTGATGTTAATTAAACTGCTTTTATGACTTTTTTTCCCCTTAAGTGTTACTGAATAGAGACTCTTCAGAACAAATGCACAAAGGTAATTATGGAACAGATATTTAGGCAGTTGTCTATATTGGCATTAAAATCAAGAGGAATTTAGATGCTTTTATGAGAGCTTTTGAGAACTTTAATCTTTCTGAGCATGTGCATTACAAGAGTGAGTGGTGAAATAATTGGCTGCCTTTTTCTCCTCTCCATTTTTCAGTGCATGGGGCAAACATGTTCATAGATGTGCAGAAGAACATCTAGAATTTAGAAAACATTTTAGGAGATCTATTGTAGATCTGTCTAGTGAACAGGGCAGGAATAAAAATGATGGGTGCATTAATACAATAAGCAAATATAAATTGCCTCCTGTCTCTGCTGCAAAATTATACTCTGATGATAGCCAAGTTACTTCAAACAATCTTTTCACAGCAAGTCACTGCTTCTCTGTTCTGAACTTTTGCTTTGCCTGACTTGAGATACCTCTGAACGCTCAGAAGTTCAGAGCATTCACAAATTAAACTGAAATCTCTAAGAGTGAACTGCTGAGCCTTCAGACTATTATCAGTTAGCTCCTGTACAGTGAAAAGAGTCCTAAAATGGAAGCAGGCATCAAACTTGCTGAATTTCGTCTTTACCTTTGTGGTCAGCACTATTTGCCTCACAGAAGCGTTCCAAGATGAATTCATGTTTGTGAAAAAGACCACGCAGAGATGAATACAGGGAATCTGTGATGATGTTAATTCTCTCTGCTTCAGCTCAAGATTTATGGAGTGTGCAATGAACAATATTCTTGGCTAACAGAGGAGCTTGAGGTGCTTGGTTGATTATTTCTGGTCTTCTACCTCAACCAAAGATAATTACATTATTGCCTTGGATATTTAGCTCTTACTGTTCTCCCTTCCCAGAAAATTAGAATGTAAAAGATCCGGAAAGAGCTGCTACCGGACAAGTTTACCACATCCAGGAGCAAGTTTTGCCTTCCTCAGGATTTTGAGCATTACAGGATCTCCATTTCTGTTGAAAGAAAGTAGACATTACTTTCCTTTTCAAAGTAGCTTCTACCCACTCTTTGAAAGGCCTAATTGTAGTAAGAAAAACACGAAAAATTCAGAGTTTTCTAAGATTCAAGAGGGAAAAAATGTTGGTGAAGGCAACTTGCAGAAAATCAGGATCAAGATAAAGTGTGTTTATAACTATTTGACTGTTTATTTACATTACATCATAATCCACAGAAGGCATGCCTTTGTGTTGAGTGCTGCTACGTGCACCTCCAAGTTAATACAAATACAGAACAGTCAAGTAGATTATCCCAAGAGCCCAATGGTTTACACGGATAATGACTTGGCAAGGCCCTTAAGTATATGTTGGAGCATAATGGCAGCTTCTAATTTTTACATCTCCTGACATCTAGTGGAATTTATTGCTCCAAGCAGAATATCTGGGTTCATTTGCATCTACAACGACTGGGAGAAATGGAGAAAGTTAAGTATCCCATTCTTGGATACAATAATAAAGTTTTCACCTGGAGAACTGCCTAAGCAGTGCATTCAATAAAATGTGAAAACAGAAGAATTTGGCCTGAGCCTTGCCCCTCTCAGACACATGATCACAAAGCCAGCTGCAAAGTGATACAAGGCCCCTGATCTGGTTTCTGGTTTTGAGCTTGGAAATAATTTCTAGTGACAGGCACAGAATAATCCCAGAAATTTGGATAGATTGTCTCAAAAGGGATTGAACCTGCATCTGCAATGTGTACCGTAATAGCTTGCTGTTAAATAGCAAGCTGAGGGTGGCCTTGTTTTTATCCATTCTCCATGCCTGTCACAAAATCACAGAATCATCAAGGTTGAAAGAGACCTTAAAGATCATCCAGGGCAACCATCAACCCACCATAATCACCCCTAAAATGTATCCCCAAGTGCAACATCCAGATGCCTCTTGAACACTTCCAGAGCCGGTGGCTCTAATGCCTCCCTGTGCAAACTTATTCCTGTGCTTGACCAGTCATTCAGTGAAATTTTTAAAAAAAAATTTCTAATCTGCACCTCCCCTGGCACAATTTGAGGCCATTTCCTCTCGTACTTTCACTTGACACATGGCAGAAGAGGCCAACTCCCACCTCACCACAGCCTCCTTTCAGATGTTTGTAGAAAGAAATGAGATCCCTCCTGAGCCTCTCTTCTCCAGACTAAACAACCTCGCTCCTCTTTTGCATGGAATAATTGAGCCTGGAATAATGGAATAATGGACTGAAGATGGGAAGTGTGCACGAGTCCATGGCAAAATGGAATATAGGGGAACATCTGGAGTAGAGTCCTGTTCCCTGTCACAAGCTGGTTAAGCTGTCTCTTGAGGCTTCATAGGTATTCCTGCTATTTCTAGTTCAAATATATTCCAGAATCTCTTTTTGTTTCTTGTTTTTGTTTCGTTTTGCTGGCTTTGGATTTTTGTTTGCTTTAACCTGGTGACAGTATTGCATTTAGTTGAAGTTTCTGATCTTCATTTCTGTGATGTAAACAAGTCAAAAGCTTTTAGAAGGAAGGATCTGGTCATTCCTTTCCATGCACCTATTTCAGTTTAAATATATGTTCATTGAATATGAGTATTCTACAAAAAAGGACAGATATTGTGCCACCACAATTTGTTCAGCACCTTTTTCTATCTCTGTGTCTACTGGTATACTTTTTCTGGTATTTTATAAAATAATTGAAAGATTATATGAATTTTAATGGCTTTATCACATTGGTATAATATGGAAGTATTTTTTGGTCTGTATAAATGTATCATCTCACATTTTGTACTAATCATTAATCCAGGTCTTGAAATAATTCAGCTTCCCCTGACTGGTTTTCTGCTTTACATTGATGCTATGCCCCTCAGCTTCATCTTTTCAGCACGTTCAGTTTAATTTCTGCATTTATGCTGTATTGTTGACCAGAAATAGATTTTGTTGACGAGAAATAGATTTTTTTGACCAGAAATAGGTTTGGTTATTTTTTCATAATCTGATATATGCTATACCTCAGTTCTCAGTGAAAACCTCAGTCTGCTGACTCAGAATTCCAGGCCATCACTGGTACTGCAGGCACAGTGCTGTAGGTGGTGGTAAAGAGATGCTGCCCGGCAGCAGCAATCGCTGAGTAATAAAAGCTCGATAATACTAGCACCGTGCTGGAGCAGGAGGGGCAGGTGAGGGAATTTGTAAAGATTATATTCCCCTAGGGTAGCACTTTGGCACCTCAGTGAGAATGTGAAGGAGAAAGTGCTGGCTGTGCACGACAGGAGATAAAAGTTTGGCTAGAGTATTCTGCGTACCAAGACTGGGAGGCTGGGTTATGGTGAGGGCCAAATAAATATTATCAGGCTTATAACACACGATGAGGAGGAGGAACACAGCACCATCAGGTGGGCTTTGACACTCTGCAGGTAGCCCCCACTGAATTCACCATCCTATGGCCCCTGGAGAAAGACAAAATGTGACACCAAAAAGTGAGCAGGAGAGGGGCTTGGGGGAGCTGTGCCAAAGAGCTGTGCCTTCTTGGGCATTTCTTAAAGTACAGCCAGGTGTTGTCCTGTCACACCACAACTGTGTAAATATATGGGGACAAAGTTCTGGAAAGGGTCAGGTGTTGTTACCCCACACGTGATACATAGGATCACCAGGGTGATGCCTGTTACTCTGAAAAGTCGCTGCAGGGAGTTTTAAGAAATACTTAGAAGACCTTTTGATGCAGGGATAGACCACAGAGACAGGTGCTCCTGTGCTTGGCCTCATGCAGACCTATGGCACATCATCCTGCTCTGGTGACCAGCAGTGTCTCTGCCTGATGCAATGATTGACAGCAGCGATACCAAGAGCATCCTACGGCTGAACCTCATGGCAGAAACCAGAGAGTGCTGTCAGCTCCTGACCACTAACTATTTTCTTGTTATGTTTTTTCCTCAAGAGCTGCCCTTGGAGATCTCCATCACTAACCCCCTCTAGCCTGCTGATTCCCATTGTCAGGAAAAATTAATCCACAAACACCAGAGGTTTATGTCCAAAAAGGAGACAGAGGAGTCCTGTAACTTTATTAATGAATAAAGGCAGAGGTCATGGGCATTTCCCACGGGGTTTCTCAAACTGCTTGAGGACGCAGCTTCTTCTTATCCTACTTTCCCGGCCGCAGGTTCCCGCTCTCTTTTCCCCATTGGTTCAGGTACTCGAGAGATCCAGGCTTCCCGGAACGCCCAATGCAGACACTTGTAATACACATCCCCCTGTCTTCTTTTTCTTATGTCTGTGTTCTTGTAGTTTATTAACACTGTCTTGGGCAAGTCGATCAGTGGAATTCCTACGGAAATCCTTCCCATTGTTTCTTCTATCTCTCAGCATCGGTCTTATCTTAACAGCAGACTCAGGTCCCACCTTACCAGCAGTAAAGACACTCGCTTATTCCTTTCACCATTCCACGAACCCACCCCCGCGCTTCATTTCTGCGCCGCAGCACGCCCAGACGGCTCAGACGAAACCTCAGCACGCAGCTCGGCCGTACCCGACGCTG